>WEIT01020530.1:11914-51050 GCA_013389985.1 Dryoscopus gambensis | reverse complement strand
TTTTTTTTTTTTTTTGTGATGGACAGAAAATAGGCTCATTTAGTTCTGTGTTTTCTTTTAGTAAAAAGAATCAAACTTTGTTACTTCCAATTTATTATATTATGATATTTTTCTGCTTAGGTTAATTTTAGATTGAGGGAATCTTGCTTCCTGAATCATCATTGCCATTGAAAGCAGCAACAATAAAATCGACCAGTTCTTGTTGTAATAAAGGTTTTTAACATTTCACTCACTAGTCACACTTTCATTTATTTCAAGCATAATAAAATGCAGCAAATCAGGTGGAGCATCATAAAGACATTTAAAAACGCATAGAGAGAATCTTTTGTAAGCCCAGCTGTCTGTGTATGCTTATGCTGGGAATGCCAGTACCCAGTTCAAGCAAACTTTCCTGACTCTGGTGCACTCCATGTGTGTCTTAGAGAGGGGGCTGAGCACCACCTCGTGGTGCAGCTGGAGATTTTGTAGACTCCTCTCAGTTCATGTGCTGAGCGGCTTAAATACATCTTCAAAGTGTTATGATCATCTTGTGTTTGCTGTGTTATTGTTTTCTACCCGTGAAAGGGTTGAAGGTACATTCAGAGTGCTTTGTAGAATGCAGAAAAGCTGAAGATTATGTTCACTGGCAGAGCTGTGTGAGACTTGAATGCAAACAGGTGCTTGACAGTAGCACTGGGCTACTGTATCTGTTATGCTCTACAGGAAGCACGTAACTCTGGCAAAGTGTGGACTGTACCACAGGCCAGCACTAATCAGCACAGAAAACAACTGCATGCTCTGCTTCCTTGAAGTTACTCCTTTTTGCCTCAGATGAAAACAGCTGATGCCATGCAGCTGAAGCTTTGTGCCCTAAATGCTACAAACACAAAAATGGAGACTGAAGGGACTGCCAGGCCGTAGCAGAAACTACTGTTCTGTGTCTCTGAGAGCTGCAGCAAATCAGGTCACCCTAACTTCAATATTCTTTCCTAGGGCTTACATCCACGTACTGTGGATACTGTACTGCATTTAAAACATTTGTTTTGGCCACCTACATCTGGTTCCAAACGTATGGTTCGGGAAACCTTGTGATAACTAAGATCAGGCGTGATGTAATAAGAGAACCTCCTTAATAAAATATATCATTTGGAATGCCTTTAGAAATGTTTAATACCTCCTGTGATTGGAAATTTCATAGAATACTATGAAGAACTGAAGTATTTTCTAATAATTCATATGGAAATGTGGATAATCCTTCATAATAGGAACAGCCAAGAGTGGACGTGGGGCAGCTAAGAAGGTACAGAAAATATTAATTAAACCCAGTTATACTGTCACAGCTGATATTCAGTCACTCCTAACTAGGCATGAATTCAGAAAGGGGTTTCCTTGATTAAGCACTGAAGTGGCTTGGGTTCAGGTAAAATCCTTAAAAGCATGTTAGCCCAGAGTTGATTGTAATGTTCTGTAGCAGTCATATCTGAATATAAAGGCTGTAGAAACCAAGGGCAGCCCATAGAAGTCATGATGTTGCTTTAAAGCCAAATCCTCAGCTGAAACAGCTGAAACCTCTCTGAGAATTGTGAGTAGGAGTAATTAAACAAATAGATATGAAGTCCATTTTAAGCTAATATTGGAATTGCATCTGATGTTTATTTCATAACAAAACCCCCTGACTTTAAATTTCTACAAGACCTTGTGCTTTGATTTACCATAAAGTCAGTCTGATAGTTTTAGAGCTGAGCCAAGGTAAACTTGAGAAATCAGTGTGTTTCACCCTTGCACAAAGAGTGACTCTGGCAAGGGAGCCATTGAGAAACAGGATGAAGAATTGGGCTCTGAAATTTGTTTAGAGAGCTAAAGGGCTGGAGAATGTTTCATATCAAATTGCAAAGTGTGAATGTGGAAGGTGGAGTGTGGAAAATGTTGCTCTGAATGAGTGCCAGCCACCTCCCTCACTATGGGAAATAGAAAAGTAAAAGATACTTTCCTGTTTCTGGTAAAGTTTGATGCATCATAAGGAAATATTTCTTCCTTATTTTGAGAGAGGTANAGAGAGGTATTTTTCTGCTTTGCCCTTCCAAGCAAAGCCTTTTTGTCCAGTTCACTCAAATGGAGTTAAAATACAACATCTATTCCTCTTCCCTGCACCTCTTTTTATAGTTTTCAAATATCAATTATTTCTGTATTGCAAGGGGAAAAGAGCCAGCTTTCTGTCATTCTGATGGCTGAAACTACCGTTTTCAGTAGTCCATTAGGAGATTACTAAGATGTTTTTCTACGTTAGCTCTATGTTGCTAAGGTACTGAGTGCAGTCAGCCCCTGTCAAACTTCACAGGATTTCAGATGGCGTTATTGAAGAATGAAATCTTAAGGCCTTAAGAGATCTACTCTCAAATACTATGGGGGAATTTTCAGAACTGAAAGTATGACAAGTGAGAGGTTCTGTATATTTTTTTCATGTTGTGAGGTAAATGAAGTAAATCCAAGTTCTTGGTACATGTATGTCTTCTTGTTGGAAGACTTGTTGCCTAATTCAAACATGGTGATTTGAATAATTTAGGTCTGAGAAGACTGAGGCTCTCAGTCACTTAGCTTTGAATGCAAAACTGTGTATTTTAATGTGTTACAGATTTACCTCTGGGGCCCTGTATCATGTTGAGACTTCATGGGTAAACACAAACGTGTTTTCATGTAAGATTTCTGCTTTTGCTTTTACTGACTGAACCAGAAATGTAACAGAAACATCACTTTTCTGAGAGCTTTGGGAATATAGAAAAAGTCAGGGATGCCTGTAGAACTGCAGTTCTGATAAACTAAAAGAGGGATGTGTAGTAAAATATTCTAACCCACGTCCCTTTTCTTTTTTTGGAGGAACAGTAACTTCATCTGAAAATGGGCAAAGGTATTGCTTTCTTTTGGTATCTCTTTTTGCACCACAGCACCAAAAGAATATTTGATTCTGTTTCATAGTGGATTAAGATTTGAGCCTAAAATTAAAAATCCTTTCTGAGGAGTTCTTAAGCATATTTTTATCTTTAGAGTATTATATTGATGCTGGTGATTTAAATGCTTACAAGGCTGCAATAGTGGTGGCATTACTATCACCATGGAATTATGGTACCATTATTCAGGCATTTCTGACAGGGATGGAAAGCTTCGCTGCAGCCATTCAAGCCTGGCGCTATTCTACAAGTTTTAGTGGAGAGGGAAGTATGAGCAAAAAGAAAGATTATGCATTCTTACTTGCTCTTGTTTCCTTACTGCACTAATAGTATATGGAGGGATCCAAATTCCACTTTTGTAAGAAGGATGTGACTGAATTTATTGCCAGTGCACTTTTTGGAAACCGGCAGGCTCCATAAGGATTGAAAGAAAAGTGCTTAGCTGCTAACTACAAGTAAACCTGAAACTGGTCAGTTAGGGATAAAACATTACCCATGAAATGTGAACACTGTTAATTGCATGAGTATGGAAAAAACCCTCACATTCAGTCTTAGGTGACAATAGTTTCAGATTTTTTTGCTTCTAGGTAGCAGTAAGTCTTCCGAAATGACAGTAGATCGAATGTATAACCTGTGCAAGCCAGTATAAATGTGTTCAAGGATAAAAGGCATAGAGAGGGAGTGTATGGGCATTTGCATTTAGACTAATGATTAAATTAAGCAGTATTTAGTTTGTTGAGGCTAGTCTCTCTTTAGTCAGTGGAGAGGACTAAGCTCTTCCGGAGAATGGTTTGAAGCTGGAAGCTGTCAGCCTCCTCCAATGGGCAATTAGGAGCCACCTGCACCTCCTGGCTGATTGTCAGGAGCATTGTCTGATCAAGGCTTCTCAAATCAACATCTCCGCACCATCCCCAGGTAATAATAATAATCTCTACATAACTCTGCAGTATCAAGACTTTGAGCAAGTCATTTATATACCAGAATTTCATCTTTCCAGTGGTGTGCAGCTGATAATAGTCACCTTCTTGCCAGAAGGGTTTAGGAACCGAAGTCATGAATGTCTGTAATGGCTTTAATATCATGAGCACAAAGGTATTGTGCAAATGTATTTAGTGCCTATGAAAAAATTGTGAATTTCTGTTTATTGTCCACAACATTACAGTAATAAGTGGCAGTAAGATGAAATGTTTTTCAAAATATTAAAGGCCAGATTGTCCGTCGGGTTCATTTTGGTGGAATCACAGCAAGCAAATTTTTCCCTTTTATGTGTGGAATTAATTTCCTGAAAGAAATCAACATCCATGGCATATGTGTAATTTTGGATGTAGTTATTTAGATAGAGATACCATCAATTCAATGAAAAATGCCACACAAATGGGGAAAAAAAAGCCGGATTAAACTGCAATAAAGAAAATGAACTTAAATGAGCAGGAAGATATGGACATATTTACAAGAATAAGTGTGTGCGATGTTCTATCCATACATGATCAAATCTTACCATGAAATTTGAAAGTGTTATTAGTGGTTGTCTCTCTCCTCTGCTTTGATTTGCCTGTATTTGTTGAGAAAAGCACATTGAGGGAGATAACTGTGTTTCTTATACCAGTGCCTTAGTCTTCAGAAACAGTGTGAAATGATGGACCTGATCCTTAAACAAAAATGAAACAAATACTCAGTCTCCTGCACCAGCAACAACTGGACTGCTGTAACTGTGGTTAGTATGTATGGGCTTACAGGCTTGGTATTTATACACTGTACTTTGGGTTCAGTCGTAATTTCCATAAAAGTAACAAATAATTAGGCCAGAATAATGAGGCTGACATTAAGAAATTATACTGGCTTGCACATAATTGCATATCTCTCTTCTGGATGGCTGCAATATCTGCAGACAGGTTACTGGTTTATCATACTCTCCATATATGATGTTTTGCTTCTTTCATTACTATACACTAGAACTAGCTACCTTACAGACATGGCAGTCTCTTAGTTGCTGTAGGAAGAAATACTAAAGCTAAAATCTGCTTGTGTGCTAAAATATGATTAATTCTTTAAATAAAAGTGAAGAGTTGATGCTGACTCTGTGCCATGACAGTATAATCTGTTTACCCTGTTAAATGTTTTGATGAGTTTTATGTCAGTGTGGTCTCCCTTTTGGCCCATGCACTGGGAAATGTCACTACAGCTGTTCAGACGGCTTTCTCTTTGCACTCATGGAAATCTCTAGAGTTGTGGCTCCTGTGGTTTACCTTGGCAAGTGGCAGGAGGTCAAGGAAACACTGCTGGCATTAAACTTCACAGCTTTGGTGAGCTTCTTGTCTTGGAATCTGAGATGAAACTGAAGCAGATTGTTACTGACATTTTTTTCTAATTATGCAATTATGGCATAGGCATCTTCATGTTATACAGGAGTGTTCAGTTATCATCTCTGTACATATGATCAGAATTTTTCTGGTTTTAACTGTGTCTCTTGGCATTTCATTCCATATACACTTACAGAGAAAGAGAGAGAGAGAGAGAGAGATGTATGTACATACAACACCTAGTGACACCCATGTAATTGGAATATGATTCTGTTTCTTACTGGAGTAAGAAGGCAATATTTCTTTTGAATTTGAGTCAGAAGCGGAAAGACAAGTATTATCAGGAAAAGAATTGTAATGTGTGTCCCATATAAAAGAATGAAATAAGTTCTTGGATGAGGCTTGAAAAGATGTAGTATCTTAGCTAGTTAAAAGAGGCATGGAGGAAATGCAGAGGAAGAATACCTTTTATCAGAAGAGACTATACTATGTGTGAGGAGATGGAAAAAGATTGAAAAGAGGCCAGTTTTAAATAACAAGTGAAGGTGAAAGATCTAAAAATAAAGAAAGAAATTGTAGTTTTGACAAGGTTGATTTTAGCTGTCTAAAAGTAGAGAGCAGTCATTTTTTCACTGTAAGGAATCATCAGAAGTATATGAAAAGGGAGGGTCATCTGGTCATGAGAATAGAATATTAATTTTTTTAAGTGAACAAGCATTCTCAAGTCAGATCAGAGAGAATGAGGACTTGCCCTTCTGATCTGGGTGTATAATATGTAACATGTGGCAAATTGGCTTCCAAATTCACTCAGCTTGGTCTTAACCTGTTTGTTTTGGAGCCCTCATGTACCTTGAGGATAATTGCTCTCTACCCTTCTATAAATAACCCCAAACAATAGCAGAGCTCTGACAGCTGCAGCTTTGATCTGAACATACAAAGCAACGTCCAAGTAGCCTTGGAATATAAAAGAGGAAATCATGCTCAAAAACACAGCATGTGTGTGCATGTAATTTTTGTTCTAGATTGGAGCCATTTTTCTTTACCTCCTAACTTCTGGGAAAGCCACTGTCTTTAGAATTTCTCTGCCACAATTGCTGAACACTCTTGCACAGTGTATGTTCACTGACTGCATCTATAGATTGGTGTATGGGCCTTAATGGTTCTGCATAATTTTGTGTCTTTACAGAATCTATCTATCTTGCAAGTCAGTCAGTCATTTGATCTTTCACCCTGTCTAATTCTTTATGTTTTTATTGATTTGTTTATGCCAAGGGTACAGAAGAAAGAAGCCATGTTAACTGCTCTGTAAATAGCTGGAACAAGCCAGCTGGGCTTGCATGTCCTATCTTTTCAAGGCAGATCTAAGACTGTGTTTCTACTTTCACAAAACCACTGCCAAAAAAGTGGGTGCTAATGAAGAGAGAGTTTCATCAGAGCAATTCGCCAGGAGTATTTTTTGGCCTTGATAAAAATAAGCACCAGGTTTAAAAATCTGTGCCTAGCATTGCTCATTGAACTTTGCTGTCTCCGTGGCACTCTGTGTCTCCCATGACACAGGAGAAAGATACAAATTAGGCAGAAAATGTCAGTGAAGTTAAATTTCTACAGCTGTAGGGGAGCTTGAGACAAAATTTGGGGTGCTGATGCAGGCAACTAAATGCAGGCACAGGAGGTACATCCAGTCACATGAAAAGACAAGGGCTTTGGATTCCCAGTGATGAGGAGGGCAGGTGTGACTCCACCAGCTGAGTTATCCAGGATCACTGCTGTCCTCCATACCCTGTCATCAGCAGTGCAATGACTGCTGGTATCCAGTGCCCTCTCCCCAAGCCTTTGCTTTCAGTCATTTCAAAGGAGACTTTCCTCTTTCGTACTAACAAGCAATGACTTTGCTTACTTAACAGAAGGGACCTCGGAGTCCATTTAATTTTTCTGTTCTTTCCGATGTTATTCCTTCATTGGCCATACGGCTAGCACACTGCCACAGAGGGCCAGCACTCACACCCAAACTCTGGCTGCCAGCTGAACCCTGGGTGTTCAGAAATATCGCTCTTTCTATGCTTTACACTTCCAATTTCCAAGCAGGTTCATCATGGACCAGTAACACCATCAAGACTGTGCCTGCTGGGTTGTGGTTCTGGCCACTATTTTTTTTTGTTACTGAACTGTTCTGGAGAATTTTAATTGCAGGAAGTACAAACTTTATGAGCAGCATTTTCTGCTCAGTCTTTATGACCTTCTATAGTCAAATCTGAAGTGTGAGACAGGAGACTGTCCTTGATGTTTTTTCACATGGACTCAGATTTTTGAAAGTGGTGTTTAACTTTTGACATATGGATTTAAAAAGGCAAGAAGAAAGAATGTAGAAGTATCCTCTCATACAAAAGCTGTTCACTTCACTCCAGCCTCCCTGCAGACAAAGAGAATTAGTTCCCTCAAAATACTGCGTTTTTGATCCTACGCTCAAATTCCTGATTTTTGTCATGAGAGATTAGTCCTATGAATTAGATTAATTTTGATGCAAAAGGGATCCAGTTGGGAAAGTACAATTTTGCTGCTAATTGGTTTTGTGTTGATACTTCTTCCAAGCCAAGAATTCTCAAGGGCTTCATGAACAGAAAGTTTCAGAGCAGTTAGTACTACATGGGACCAATTGTCAACCTGCTGCACAGTAAAAGCCCACAAGTGTCCCCTTTCCACTTGACAGATCTAATATTTCTTTCTTCACTCATCATAATAGTTCATCTGGTGATGGTTCTTGGCACTCTGTTGCTTGCTAAACACTGAACTGTGATGTCTGTTAGCATCTTCCCCTTTATATAAACGCTGAAATAATAATCCTCAGGCTGAACTACTGCTGCTAAAAAATATTTATTCTCAGCAGGAATCTGGCTCTTTGTTATATACTGACACTGAATATTTAAATTACAACCTTCTAATCTTTCATTTACAGCATCTAGAGGATGTTGAATAAATTAAGAATAAGATGCAACAATAATCCACCTAGAGAGGGGATCTGACAGGGAATCAACATTTTCCAAAATCTGGGGTGGGTTTTCCAGCTCCCATCTTTACCGGGAGATGTGTTCAATACTCCTAAGGCTATATATGTCAAAAACTAAATACCAGTTTTGATAATCTAGGCCTTTCTGAAGAAGCACTGAGGACAGTCTGCTGTTTCACACTTCAGACTTGTCTGTGTCCCTGCATTAGAAGGGCATACAAATTGAGTAGACAATATTTGCTTGTAAGCCTGTACTTCGGTATTTCAGTGTTAGTCACAAACTGAGGAGGACTAGGAATGATGTGAGTCACTGCTAGTGGGATTCTATGAACAGTATTGCTAGAAAGAAGCCTTGCAGGTTTGGTAATGGAATTGTTAACTGTCACCCTGCTGGGAATATGTGACTAATAGCAAACCTCAAATTCAGACGTTATGCTTCAGAGCTAGTCTGAAATGCTAGGTTGAATACTTATTGTCAGTTTGATTTTAAAATCATGGAAACAGCAGTCAGTGTGGTACAAGGCACTGGAGCAAGTGAGGTGCCCTACGAAGTGCTGGGACAATGACCACAGAAGTCATAGAATCCACATCAGCACACACAGGTCATGAACAACAAATTTAAGTATTCCACTGAGTCACCCATCTTCTGCCAAACATATAGACATTGGATTGTCATTATGGTCTATCCTGACCTCCCATATGACACAGGACTGATTTCTGCTTTTAACTGCTCTTTGAACTGCGAAGCATCTGTTCAGAAACATATTGTATCTGGATGCATCACCATTTAGTACATTGGTCTTAAAATTTGTACCTACACTAAGGATTTAAAAGTCCCTTAAAATCATAAGAGACATTTGCCACTTATACATGAAATATATGTAGTAAAGCCATAAATTAAGTCCAAGTTATTCAAATCCTGTATATGTGCCTTTTTTCAGAACCAATAATCACTGAACCCCATTCCCAGTGCTGAAGTTAGGCTCATTCTCTTTGGCATTATGTGGATCCTCTGGTAGTATGACTGAAATAGCACTGCCCTCAATTGTACCACTGCGGTTTGACACCTCAGTGACTTGACATTAGACACTGCCTTTTTATAGAACATCTCAGTGCCATTTTTTAACTAGAGTTTGCAAAAAGCTGTGCAGTCTTCAGCTCTGACCAATCTGTCCCATACCATGTGCATCCTTAGCAAACAGAGATTTTAGTGGGAGCTGTAGTCCTCCCTGAGGTTCTGGATAAAACTTTTGGCCTTCTGTAGGAATTTGGGAGTTGGTTTGCACCTAAGATGTTGCCAAGGTATGAAGAAAGTAACTTGAGTCTAGAATCTAGTCAGAATCCCCCCAGAGAGATGGAAACCAGTGCTGGTGTAGCTGTTCTGAGTGAATGGGGCTATGCTTTGACATTGAGGTGGGACAGATGGGGCCTGGTACCATTTTTGCATGGCTAGACCATGCACAGAGTAGCCCTACTCAATACTGGTGGAGACAGAAGCTGTGAAGGCATTTCCTTGCCCAAAGTTGTGACCCCAACAGCTGGGAAAGTGAGACTCAAGTCCTGTGACTGCCCAGCCAAAGGCCTTTCCCCTTATGGCATGGCACCCTTCTTTTGTCCTCAGCCATTCAGGGACTGGCTTTTCTTTGGAGGTGACTGGCTATATGTCTTGAGGTAGCTTCTACCAGTCTCTGCATTGTGATACTCTGTCTTTTCCCCCTCACCCCCACCTTCAACAACAGTAATAGCTCACCACTGTCAAGCATGTACCATTGCCACTGCTTTTACAGACTGAGGCCTTTTCATCCAGCTCTGTTGGCTCATTGTACCTCTCCTATTAAAAGCCCGTGCAAATACTACATTTAAAAGGTCTTCTCTCCTGTTATGTAACAGATAGAGTGGGGCAACATGCAGCCACTGAAGTTCAGGTGGTGTGGGGCCATTTGAGGCACTTGGGCAGGTCCTGGAGGCCTGCAGCTGGGTAGAGCAGTGCTAAGGGTGCTGCTGCCTGCAGGAGGCCTGGGGCTGTGCCCTGTGGCATGAGGCTGCCCTCCTCTCAGGGGTCTGCTCTCCTCTCCAGTAGCAAGAGATATGGGCAGACAGGCTCTGTGCAGCTGCAGGTCACTGGGGCTGGAGGAGACATGCAAGGCCTGCAAGCTTGGCAGTGCTGGGAATGTGTGGGTTTTTCTGCTGTGCACAGTCCTTTCCCCCTTCTTTTTTGTTCTCCTGGAGAATTTAAACTGTAGTCAACATAAGTCTGTGAGGAGGCCACGCTGATGATTTCTGATTTGGACAGGATAAATCAGCTGCTTTAGTTAGAATTTTCCCTTTTTTGCCTTCTAGACTGGAAATTTCGCTGTCCATTGTGTGTTTACAGAAAGGCAGGGACATGCTTAAAGCAAATGTCTGGGACAGAAGGGGTTTCCAAGAGGAGTGACAAAATAGGAAATGAAAGTGGGGCTTTAAAGCCTTCTTATATTTAGACCTGTAGCCCATGCTAATCTTTCTTGTGATGCAACTCTAAGAAACATTTAATAACCTAGGATGCAAGATGGATGAAACCTGGTGTTTGCTTTTATTGTCTAATGCTACTTACTTTCATTAAGCTCCAGTGCTGCACTTCTGAGACTTATTTGTGGTTGCTTGTCTTGAATGTAACTGAATTTACTCTTCCGGCCCTCTCAATTGAACTTATAAAACATTCCCAGTCAGTTTAAGGCTCTCTGGGTCCCTCCTGCTTTCCTGGCTGAATGTTTCATTGCTATCTGCTCTCTCATTTATATACCTTTTACTTAGCAGAGAGGATTTTCTCCACATTGGTGTGGGAGGGCTGCACAGCTGGGCCTGTGCTCAGAGCTCTGCATTCCTTAGGCCTCAAGGTGCAGACTAGCACCACTGGACCTGTTACAGCACACATGAAGCTTTCTCATTTACTTAAAGCACATGGCTGAAACAATATTTTTCTTTGTATTACACCTGAAATGCCATATTTCAGAGGCCTATTTTAGAAGAGGCAGCCCTACCTGAAAGCACGAAGTCTAAACTGCCTCTTCCTCCTTCCTTTTCATGTGTTACTCATTTCATTAGGACAGACAGTAGCCTGAGAAAATCCTCTGACATGTTATCAGTGGAAGTAATTTTTTTTTCACCCGCCCCCCCTGACGCACAGCGTTTCTGAAGATATGCATTTTTCCCTCCTCTGCTGTTCCCATTGTCTGCTAAGTAGCATGTGTATATGGGGATGAAAAGAGTCTGGGGAAATGGTTCTTGATAGTGAGAAAGATGGTTGAACACAAAGGGGATGAATGCAGGAAGACAAGGAGGAAGAAGGAATGGGTAGGTGCAAGTAAAATGGGTAGGTGCAGTAAGTTAGTGCAAGTAACATAGAGAGGGAAGAAAACTAACAGAATAAAATTTTTAAGATGTGAACATTGTAAAATATTGCTAAATATAAAAGGTCAATATTACTGGATCACTTCAGATTTCTAAAAGTGAGAGAAAATGAAACACTGATTTAATCCATTTCTGTGGGAGAGTGCCCCTCATCTTCAGTGTATAAACAGCATTTGTGGCTGTGAACCTACATCCATAAACTGTAAAGCCAGCCAGGAATCATTATGACACTGTAGCCTGAACTCTGGTGTATCACAGGCCATCACACTTCAGAATTGCTTTCTGTTTGCTTTAAAGCTTATCCTGAAGAAAACAAGATAACTTGGTTTCAGGAAGTCTCCTTGAGTTTAAAAACATGTCTTAAATGTGAACTCCAACGTGAATCTGTTTGCTACCAATGGTAACTGTACTTACTGCTGTTCTTGTTTAGTGTTTTGTCATTTACTGCAAATAATGGGCTTAATAATGGGCTTCTGTTCTGGGAGCTCTTCCTGTAGAGCTTAACTAGGCCCCTGCCATCAGGGAGCAAGGGTTCTTTATTTTCTGCATGTACTGTGACTAGAGCAACCTAATGGAAAACATGATAGTGGGTTTGGATGTGGAAGTCAAAACCAAAGTACTTCATGTAGCTCTCTTAAGTATTTAATGGGAATAATTTGCAGTTTCTGAAATGTTATATTGAGACTGGTGATCTGTTGTTAACTGGACCTGTATTCCAGCTATTTTTGAGGTTTTCTTGATAATGTTATTAAGGTTTTTAGTCAGTACGCATGAAGTAGTTGAAACTTGTTAGCATTTGAAAAAAATCTGCCTACAGAGGAAGATTTTATATGGGTATTGGTAGCTAGCTGTGGAGCATTTGGGCCACCAGTTTCCCTGGGTCTCTTTCTGACTTGGAAGCTGAAGGATTTCTTTGTGGAGAAAACTAGGTAACAAGTAATGTTGCATTTGTCAATGTTGTGTCCTGAACCAAATATATCTGGGCTATGTGGCTAGAAAACCATGAGCCTTTCTTGTTATAGTGAAGGAATATATTTGTAAAAATGATTGGCATTTTCCTCCGTTTATGTGGCTGGGACATACAAAGGTGATGAAGTACAATGTTAGTTGAGATTGATTGTGCATAGTGAAATGTATGAAAGTCCTTGTGGCTTTCTGTGGTGCTTAAATGTGCTGTGATAGGGTTACAGAGTATGGTCTTTTTTGGGGTGAGGGGAGGGAAATAGAAACTGGGAGATTCAGCACAAGAAATTGATGAAGAAAGCTATAGGAATTACATGTGGATTTGTTTAAAACACAAAAAAGCACAACAAAACCAAACAAACACAATAAAAAAATACCTCACCATAAACTTGGCTATGGTGAATAAGTTTAAATTCTGAAAGATTTATTTAATTAAAATGATTCCATTATGTAGTGTGAGAGATGAGTATCTAAAGTGATCACTCGTAGTGCGGAGAAAGGAATGGTAATCAGCAAATACCTTTCCCTGGATTTAGAAAAGTGCCAGTTATGATCCCAAAATAGTTCAGTGGCAGTGATCATAGAGTATCCTGCATGTGTAACGTGTACTGTATGTAAGGATCTTAAGCCTTGGAGACCTAAATATTTATCACAAAAATATTTTTTAAAGGTGAAACAGTTGATCTGTAAAATATCAGTTCTGATTTCTAGAAAAGTCTAGCCAATGGGAGATAAAGTGCAGTGTCGGTTAATAGCTGTGGCAGTGACACCCTTGAGGAAGGGGAAAGATGGCACCGTGGATGATGTGTGCCATACATGCACGACTTTATTTGGTCAAGAGCATGGAAGAGGTTAACGGGTGTAATGTTAAAGCAGATCAAGGACACAGCTGTTAAAATTACCAAAAAGGTAATGAAGAGACAAATACTGATGGGGGAAAATCCATCAGCCTAGATTTTTTTGAATAGGAGGTGAAGTGGGCTCGTTCAGGTGATTGATTTCTTAATACAGCCTGTGGCAAATTCCTGTTTCTCATAACAAAGAGCATTTCTTACTTTGGAAGAAGTAGTTCTGAAAAAGGAGAGGAGGCTTGTTTAGCCGGTTAAGCATATACTCCCTCTAATTATGTAGCTGAGAAAACTGGACTGTACAAGTAGTGGAATATTCGTACACTGGAATTACCTTGGATGTGACATTGGAGACCATTAACAAAGTAAGGATTTAAGGTTTTGTCCTTTGCATCAAAAGTAGCATTTCCTAGTAAACTTGAAAGGGTTCAGAAGGAGGCTATAAAAATTATGTGATGTCTTACTTCCTAAGGATGTGTACTTTAGGAGTGTCATAACTTGAGTAGTGAGACAAGGAAACTCTACAGAGTTTATAGAAGTGAAGGTTAAGAGGGGAATTGGAGACAGCCTACAGATACTCGTTCAGGGAAGAGACCTCTTGATTGTAGAATGTTTCTTAATCTTTTTGGAGCAGAAAATGTGTAATGAGGATTGATGGCTGGAAGTGAAAGCTAGGCAAATTGAGACTTACAATAAAGAACCCATCTCTAACAGTGTGGTAATTAATCACTGGAACAATTTTTTCATTTGGATGGAAGATTTTCCATCACCTGAAGTCTCTAAATTAGGGCTGACTGTCTCCCTAAAAGATAAGCTCTGGTTCAAGCTGAAGTTATGATCTGAGTGTTGAAATTACTGGCTGAAGTGCTGTGGCCTGCATTGTGCAGGAGGTCAGTGCGTATGATTGTTATACTCATTCTGCCCAGAAAAATGTATTAATCTGTTCCTGGCTCTTCTGGAACTGACCTTGTTCAAACTTGGTGATTTTATGTGTAAACGAATGAGTGATATTTACCTCCCTGAAAATACAAGACCTTGGTTAATAATAAAGGCGGTGAAGGCTGCAGAAATACTGTCAGGAAATATATGGAACTAGAAATCCTGGTCTCTTTGCTGGTATGGCTGTATGTATAGCTTCCCTGAAGCTACAGAAAATTGTGAGAGAACATTTCTCCTGGTCTGACCCTGCCCAACAATGCCAGGAGCTTATGTAGCAAAGACTGTTTGAAGGGCAGGTGGGGAACATGGCATCACTTGGTGGGACACCTGGTACTTGCTGCTCTCTCTGAACTAGATACTTGCCCGCTCTAATTACAGTTTAGCAGCATTAATGATAGATGTGGGTACTGTTATGGGTTTCTTAAAAAGAGGCTTGCATTTAGAGATGAAAAGACAGATCAACCAAAGTCCCTGTGTTCAGTCACTTTTAACTTTCTTATCACTTCAGTGGTGTAGCTGTAATGGTAAGCACCTGGAAATCAGACATGTTCTGTCAGGGTTCAGGGTTTGCTGACAGAAGGAAAGGTTGTAATTCTTTCTGATGATGGTATTAACTATAATTTGTGATCTTTGAGCAATTGTGAATGATTAAGCGAATCCTGGGTTATGAGTGGTGTGCACTTCTGGTGTTTAAACACTCCTCATGTCTTGCAAGAAGTGAATCTTCTTGTCAGGAAGTGCTTTAAGTCAGGCTGTGTCACCCTGTAATGTTCAAGATCATTCTGACAAGGCAGAGAGCGTTTTAAAGACTCTGGAATAGAACTCATCAGCTCCACCCGGCTTCAGTAACTGCTGCTAGTTCTCTCTCTAAAATTTCACCCACAGAATATCAGGTATAGAAAACAACAGTTTAAGGTACTGACCTTCTGTATTCTGCAGTTCCAGAATGTCCAGGGGAGACAGTTTCCATAATGCTGGAAAAAAGCATAGTGTTTTGACTTTGAGTAGGTTTACAATATATGCAATCATTATACTTCTCTGTACATTATATCTGTACATTATACATAATAGAAACAAGCCTTCCGCCAAGGTGACAAACAGTTCAGCTTATATCCACAAATTAAAACCTAGTCTCTCCTGTGCCAAAAACTAGATTACCTGCCCTGGAAAGGCAGTTTTGTATGTTGAAGAGAAAAAACCATGTCTGTTTGCTGCTCTTGTGCCTCTGCAAGTCCTAACTTCCATTCTGGAGTCAACACGTAGGTGTCTCAGTGGTCCATCCTCTCCAGTGCATAACCCTGGATAGAACTGGCACTTCTTTCAATATTGAAGACACCAGTGTCCAAAACTTACTGACTAGTATGGCTGCCACCCTTGCAGTGTGCTGTGCGCTACTGTGAAGTACTCTCAGGCCTAAATGAGGTCAAAAGGGCACAGTACAGAACTAAATTAATCTAAATTTTCTTTAACGGAGTTTCCTTAAAATGAGAGTGTTTGCTGAAGGTGCAGGATTGACAGGCTTGGATCTTTGTATTTTGCTTACTCTTATAGCAATTTGGATGTGTGCAGGAGAGATGGGAGTTTTCCATACTGCTAGGCTGGTTTCTTTCTTAAACCTGCAGGAGTGTTTGCAGAAGAGTGAGACCCTCATGATACTTTTATGTCTTGCCCTCCTTCTCAGGCAATGGAGAAAGAATCCATCATAACCATGTGCCTACTACCAAAGTGAGTGGACAGAACCAAAAGTTAAAATAGTTTTTCCTCAGGACATTTGGCTAAAGGTGAAGCATGTTGGATTTTATTTTTAGAGCAGAACTTGCCTAAAATAAAGGTTGGAATGGTGGATGTTTTTGGTGTATAGTCATTATATTGCTTTGACTATTAGGCCTACCTCATCCTTTCTCTATTGTTCTTGTCAACACTCTGCTAGCTTTGTTTTATGTTAAACTTTTTTGACATTTCCAATTTTTTCTGTCTGAGTGTTTGGACAAAGCTTCCCTTTGCTGGAGTTTGTCTAAACCAGATGGGAGTTTTCTACTGTCAGCACCCTGATAATTAGTAACTGAACAATTCTTGTGGTGACAACTTGTAGTTTTGCAGCTAGCACACTTTCCTCATCAATTTGAGGTACCCCTCCTCTGAGAGACAATCTAAGTCAGCTGTTTATAAGTACAAGTGGTCCTCAATCTTCTCAGTGTTCTCTGGGGTATGGCACTACCTCTGCACACGTCTGCCTGATCAACCATTTATTTTCATATTGATACCAGAAACTTCTCAAAAAAATTGGATGATACCTTTCTGATATAGATTGGGGATGCAGCTACAATGTTCTGGTGTGATAGCGCAAAATTGAACAGACACTAGATGAGTGCTTTTATGTAAAAATGTCCTTCTCCAGCAGGAGACTAATGTCTGAATGACCGTACAACATGAAAATGAAGCTAATAGATGTGCTAGGCTGAAGGAATAAACAGCTGTTCCAGGTCTGATAGAGAGAAAGCAATCATTTTCAACTGGAGCAAAGTAATTAATAACCAAAACATCCTGAAGGCCAATCTGGTGAAAAACTGAAGAGTAGGATGGGCTCATATGAAGTACATTTTCTCCCCAGCCTTATTGTTTACAATAAATTTGGTACTTAAAGCCAGTTTTTCTTAATTTGGAAATTGAAGTCTTGATAATCTGCTGCACCTTCCCACCAAATACGTAGTTTAGCCAAGTTAGTTTACTGAGTGTCTTGCAGGTGTTACTTTGCATTTCTAGGGAATAAAAAAAATTTGAGGGTAAAAACTCTCAACTGTCCTTTTATAAACAGGTGTTCAATAGAGTCACATTTCTAGTTTTTTGTAATGTTCACTTTCAGTAGAGATTTAAGAGGAGATCTACTGGGTGCTGTTTCACTGCTATCCTGTAATACCTTTACTGGGTGATCTAGCTGGTCCTGTAAATGCTTGAAGTCTGTATCCTTTTGAACACAACTAATACTAGTGAGAATGAGCATTTTTTAAGTTATTGACTCTAGCAAATGTGGTTGGGGAACAGTCTTGAAGGAGACTGTCTCAATTTGAACATTTAAGTGATGCCAGGTAATTGGCCTATTCATCTATACTTTAGTTGTTTTCATTTTTTGTCCTTCCCACCCAGCTCCTCCGAGGCTGGTTACATTATCATGTGGTGCAACTTCTTTTGGCTCACAGAACTTCTTCATTGTAGTGATTTATGCTCTGTAATTCTCATTATTGTTTTGCAGTGTTCGTATTCAGCATTTGATCCTTCTTTTTCTAACTTGCTAACCACTATTTGGCACTTCTGAGTGTGAAAAGACCTCCACTGATATGCAGTGCTAACACAATTAAACAGCTATTTTTCTTTGCTTGCCACCACCCACTGCCTGTGTGCTGCAGAACATGTGACAGCTTTTACTCTTTTACTGTAATGTAACATGCAGATCCTCTTATCTGCCCTCCCTGTTTTTTTTTTTTAATTAATAAAATTAATCCCAGCTGGCACTTTTCTGAGATTTGATTAATTTCTGTCCTTCTGTGCTATTCTTCATTCTAATCCAACTGAATGTATCTTCCTATAGCTGAAAGTCACTTTGGCTTTGGTTTCAGTCTTCACCAATGGATAGTTTCTTATACTTGGTAATTTTGTATTTTTTTCCGTTGTTCCTGCTTATTCCCTTTTCTTCAAAGTATGTCTCTATGAAAAACTGTTGATTTAGCTCAGCAGACTGATGTGCATGATCTCCTGAATGGCTTCCATAGACTGGGCACAGCTTTCTCGTTGTGCTATGTATTCTTCTAAGCATTCACGTGACTCACAATTCTCATTGTTGCTAAACAATCCACAAGTATTACTTGTTGTTTCCTAAACTTATTTCCTAGATGCATAAACACTGTCCTTGTTTCTTTGGAAAAATGAAGTTTTGGATAGCTCTTTGCTCTTTCTGAAAAGCAGAGTCATATGGGAGAACTCACAACTACACTCTCAGAGGAATACACACATTGATGGTTGGGGAAAAAGGTCAGAAAACAAAGCACCTAAGTACAGTTTAGTACAGTCACTATTTTATAATTTACATGCACAACACTTTTCAGTTTCCTGTTTCATAAAATGAAGACAGTTAAAATTTTTTGTTAGTGTTTATTTGAATTTTTCTAAAAGAAGGATTTATAGAGTTGCAAAATATTCTTGATATGTTTTGAGTGTTGGTAAATAAGTGAGAGCGGAAATTAATGGAAACTAATCTTTGCTTCTAAGCATATTTATAATTTTAAAGCTGAGATGAATGCTACTGATGTGAGATTTCATGGTGGTGGGGAAGAGAGTTCTCTTCAAAGCACTTTGATTTTTCTTTTATGTAGTCCTCCCTGAAGTGTTTCAGTAACACGATTGATGCACTCTGTTACGAACAGTGCTATACATCTCTGTGGATTGATTACCTTTACAGCATTTTATCTTCTTACTGAGGAGACAAATGATTCAAAGGATCATCACAGAATCACAGAATGACTACGTTAGAAGAGACCTTCAAGATAATCGAGTCCAACCGATGCCCTAACACCTCAACTAAACCATGGCACCGAGTGGCACATCCAGTCTTTTTTTAAACATATCCAGGGTTGGTGACTCCACCACCTCCCCAGGCAGACCATTCCAGTACTTAATTAGTCTTTCTGTGAAAAACTTTTTCCGAATATCCGACTTGTATTTCTCTTGGTGCAGCTTGAGACTGTGTTCTCTCATTCTGTCAGTTGCTGCCTGGAGAAAGAGACCAACCCCCACCTGAATACAACCACCTTTCAGGCAGTTGTAGAGAGCGATAAGGTCACCTCTAAGTCTCCTTTTCTCCAGGCTAAACAACCCCAACTCTGTTAGCTGTTCCTCGCAGGGCTTGTGTTCCAAGCCCCTCACCAGCCTCGCTGCCCTCCTCTGGACACGCTCAAGCATCTCAACGTCCTTCCTAAACTGAGGGGCCCAGAACTGGACACAGCACTCAAGGTGCGGCCTCACCAGCGCCGAGTACAGGGGCAGAATGACCTCCCTGCTCCTGCTGGCCACACTATTCCTGATAGAGGCCAGGATGCTGTTGGCTTTCTTGGCCACCAGGGCACACTGCTGGCTCATATTCAGTGGACTGTCAACCAGTACCCCCAAGTCCCTTTCCACCTGGGCGCTGTCTACCCACACTGTCCCCAGCCTATAATGTTGCAGGGGGTTATTGTGGCCAAAATGCAGGACTCGGCACTTGGACTTATTAAACTTCATCCTATTGAACTCCGCCCATCTATCCCATTGCTGCAGTCTCTCTGCAGAGCCCTGCTACCTTCCAACAGATCGACACATGCTCCCAGCTTAGTGTCGTCTGCAAATTTGCTAACGAAGGACTCAATACCTTCATCCATGTCATCAATAAAAATATTGAAGAGAGCTGGCCCCAGCACAGACCCCTGAGGAACACCACTTGTGACTGGCCGCTAGCTGGATGCAGCTCCATTCACCACCACTCTCTGGGCCCGGCCATCCAGCCAGTTCCTAACCCAGCAAAGAGTGCTTCTGTCCAAGCCATGTGCTGCCAGCTTTTCCAGGAGTATGCTGTGGGAGACAGTGTCAAAGGCCTTGCTGAAATCCATAGACACATCCTGTTCCTATAGAGACACAAGGGACACTCCCCTGCTGGACACTAGATTTTTGGTTGTTTGTGTGAAGGTGTATAAACACCAAGAGGGGTTCTTAACAGCATAGAGAAATATCATGCACTGATCATGCTGAGAAAGAGTTCAAGTGCTTCTGTGGGCTTAGAGATTCAGTCAGGTTGTGTTTGTTATTCAGAAGGCAAGAGGCGCTGCTTTGTTAGTCAATATCTGGTCTGAAGCTGGTCATAAAATGCGAACTTTAAGAGCGTTAGTTACTTAGGAAAACTTCGTAACACCAAAGTCAGAAAAGCCTGGGAATTTGAGATAATTATCTTTATGATATTTTGGATTGCTTATGAGGAAAAAACATGAAATCAAAGATTCCTGCTTCAATCAGTTCATTTGCTGTCTAAATGGAGCACATCTTGGCCTTTGTGTGTGTTTTCAGCCATAACTAGTAGTAGAACAGCCTATCTATGTCTGTCGTAGTTTTACTTACAGCCTTACTACTTTTTCTGGTTGCCTTTCTGTTTCATCCATACCACAAAATTCTAGGAAAAGTTTAAAATTGTAAACATCTAAGTATGTGTAGCCTAGAAAGTTTGAATTAGGATTTCCTGAACTTATATAAGAGAGCCAGTAGATGCTGTTGGTTGTGTTTTTATGATTTTGTCTGTGGTCCATGGAACCTCTAATAACAGAAGACAGCATCGTGCTTATGCAGGGTAGATTCACTTTCTGTGTTGGGCTTTTTCAAATTATACTGCTTTTATATTAGACAGCAGTCAGCTTTGGTAACTTGCTTTTCCACAGTAATATACTGTCATTTTAGGGACCCTGTATAGTGCTGCTTCTTATGTCTTGGCCCATTTCTTATGTCAGTGTCACCGTGTAAGACTGTAATGGTGGATGTATGGAAGATCTTCTGGTGGTTGAAGATGCTGCCCACAAATTATTTGTCTCATTACCCAAAGCATTTTTGAAACCTTTTAAAAAACTCCCAAAGCTTTTTCTGTTGTTTGGGGTTGTGGGGTGTGGTGGTTTTTTGGGTGGGGTTTTTTTTGCATGTTTGTTTGTTTGTTTGGGGGTTTTGTTTTTGTTTTGTTTTTGTTTAAAGATACTTGAGGAAAATGGAGGATTTAGTTCTACTAGATTGTCCTTACATTTTTATGTAGTTCTAATTCATAGATTTGCTATTAACAGAGCATGTACACATGAGCCATGGCTTCTCAGTTTTATTTTACTCTGCCTGTAAACTGCTGGGAAGAAACAATTTGACTTAAAAATGGTAAAAATTGATCTCTGAGTTTGATTGTCACAATTCTAAGACTTCCATGCAAAGCATTGAGAAATGCTAAGGATGTGGATTTCAGTGACATAATAGGGTGCTTGACACTGCTGGACATCAGGAAGACCCCTTAAAACCAAGCCATGGAAAATTTGACAAAGTGTTAGAAAGTTAATCCATCTTTTTCTTATTTTTTCTGGCTGTAGAACAATGGATTTTTTGGAGGAATTGATGTATCTCTGCCTAATATTCTTAAACAGAAAGTGCAATTCATATGCAAGCTGACTCTGCATTAAAATAAACAGAGCTTCTACTGCAAATATGCACTTGATAACCTATACTGTAATGCATGGAGATCAGCTTATTTCACTAGTATTAATAGCTCTCATGAGAAGTTAAGACAGAGGCAGGTGAAAATGTTGGTTTGGCTTTTGGTATTGTCCTGGTCTTATCTGGGATAGAGTCAGTTTTCTTCCTTGTAACTGGTACAGAGCTGTGTTTTGGATTCAGTAGGAGAATGGTGTCATTAACACACTGATGGTTTTAGTTGCTGCTGTGCAGGGCTTTTAGTTGTTGCTGTCAAGGACTTCTCAATTTCCTTGTCTCTGCCAGGAAGCTGGTGCACAAGAAGCTAGGACATGTTCAGGACAGCTGGCCTGAACTGTCCAAAGGAATGTTCCATACCACATCACACTCAGTATATAAACTGGGGAGACTTGGCTGTGAGAGGCCAGTCGCTGCTGGGGGGCCTGGCTGGGCACTGGTCAGTAGGTGATGAGCAATGGGTTAGGGTTGTGAACACCAGTGATATGGTAAACCCCAATGATATTGGGGTTTGGGGGGTTTTATTCCTCTCTTTTTCCTTTTATTATCATGTTTTACTTTATCCAATTATTAAACTGTTCTTACCTCAACCCATGGGTTTTACCTTTTTCTGACTCTCTTCCCATCCTACAAAGTGAGGACGGGAATGAGCAAGCAGCTTGTGGTACTTAGTTGTTGGCTGGGATTAAATTACAACAAAATTCACCTGCTCCTATGCTGGATAGATAAACATGATTTTGACTAAGTTACATTACATTAGAAAAGGTTTGAAGTATATCTTAGGTTGAATAGTAAGTAGGAAAAATGAGCTATCCTTACACTATAGAGTTAAAAGTACTTTAAAATTGTCTGGGAGGTAGGTCATGAGGTCATTTTGGAAGACAAGCATTTTTTAATCTGGGGAAAGCCAGACTGTTAGGATCGTCCTGCAAAAGAAAATGTGCTTTTCTGAACTTTTTTGGAGGAAAGCGTGCTTTATTTAAACAGCCCTTATTTTGTCATTTCTAATTAGCTTGTTTTGCAATGTGTACTGAATTGATCCAGAAACAGTATAGCAGCTAAATTAAGGTGCAATTTAATCAATTCTGTATGTCCCCCACTCCCCATCCTTGATCCCTCACACTCCACTGTTTACAGCCTTTCATGATTTTCTTGGAGCTGTTTCAGTAGCCATATGCATGTAACATGAGACCAGAACCTGCGGTGGTTTTTAGAGGCATGTGGTGTTGTTCCCTTCTTTCTAAAGACCAGGTACTGTGCTTGTGGAACAAAAATCAGCATCCCTTTAGTGCGGCTTCAACATCACTTGGGCTTCCTCTGTTTGTTCTTAATAGAAAGGCTGTTTTACAAATGAAGAGAGAACATGTTATTTGATTATCTGTTGACATACAATCTGATATATGAAAGTTATCTCAGCCTGTGTGCTGTCCCAGTAAATTGCTAACACAGAGAACCAGAATGAAGGATTAATTACTAAAAGGTACTAAGATGCATTAGACAGCTCAGGCTGAGCTATGTAGAGAAATAAAATACCCAGTTGTCTTAATCTTTAAAAAATACTTATGAGACACCTCCCATCTGTCAACAGTCATGGCTCTGGAGATAGCCACAGCAACTTCTAAACTTGTCTGGAGTATTGCTAAAAGCTGTGCTAAATTAAAACGTGTTGGGGGTGATAGGGCTGGGGGTTTTTTTAGAGGTTTTTTTATTATACTCTGGGCCAGTAGGCTTTTTCCCACTGCCACTTATTTATTTTATTTTGAATCCAAAAATGTTTTCAAATGGAGAGTCAAAAAGAAATCTTTTGAGCATTGGTTGTTTGAAAGTTTATATATATGGAAGAACGAATAGCATTGGAACATTCTTTTTTTGTGGAGGATATGGAGGATGCTGTGTCCTCTCTACATTCTTCCATGCTTATTATAGGATATTCCATTGATTTCAGTCCTCCACCTGGGCTCATCATTTAACCTGTTGAGTTTTATTGTCTAGAGTGATGCATTTATTATTTATATGGGAGATGGGTGGTTTTGTCTCCTTGATGTTCTTCTTCAGATGTTTTAACTGTATTTATAAGAGATTTTTTTTCCACATGGTGTCACAGTTTACCCACAGATCTGTATGTAACTAGAGACACATTTGACTGCAGAGCTACTTTCCTCTTCTCAAACCGTAACATCAGTTCAAGGTCCCTGTATGTGGCCAGTACATAGGATTCAAATATTTATTAGTAAAATCTGCTGTCATTTAGGATTTTTAAAATCTTTTTAAATCTTCCTAAACAGCAGCCCCCTCTGAGAGAAAACCTTTAGCATGTTGTTATTAATTGCTTCCCTTATGGTTTTGCTGATGCTCATGCATACTCAAGGAAGGAGAGTTTTCTGTGATTCACATTCACTGATGTTTTTTTTCCCTGCTCTGATCCATCAAAGATCTGCAGGTGAAAGATTTGGTTCTTTTGAAAGAAAGAAGAAAAATATGACTATGCATACTTTCCCTAGTGGTTTCTTTTTCTTTTTGTCTTCATCTTTAATCACATAAACATTCATTACCTGTTTGTGTATCATCTCCACTCTGATCTGAACCCATTTAACCAAAAGGAACTGGCAAGTTTTACTTTTTTCAATGTCTGCCTGAGGTTGAAATTATGCATTTTGAAGTTTTAAAACTTTGAAATAGTTGTTTTCTTTACACCTACAGGTTAAAAGGATCCAGCACGGAATTTTGTATTCTTGTTTTAGGATTTCAAAAGCTCTGTTTACTTTTAACCTGCTTGGGTTTACAGCACAAGACTATGTAGTGGAGAAATGCATACAAGTAATTACGTCAATTACCATCAGCTCTATGCAATTCCTCTGTGATGCTATGTGATTTAAATGTCATTATGTGTCTGGAAAAGGATGGGAAATTGTTGTTGTTAGCTTCTGTTTGCTGCTAACAGCTGTTTTTATGACTGGTTTTGCTCATAAACAGGTGTTTAGAACATTCCTTTGACTAAGTGATACAGCTTATGCTGCTGTGAATTAAATTGTCTTGCTTGTCTATGTAGCTTGGATTTCTTTTGTTTTCACTTCTTTAAAGAAAAGGAAAATATAAAAGCAGGAAGGCTCCCAACATCTGAGGTTGTTTTGGTAAGTCATGCGTGGAGACACTGGAAGTTTATGATGAGAAAGAATGTGTCCTTTAAGAGAAGCCCATAGCAAAACATCTATCTGTGGGCATGGCCTCCCAATTAAATCTCATTTTATGGTGGTTCCTGTCTATCCCCGTTGAAGGAGTTTTCTGGTACTTTCTCTACTTTGGTTAGAAGTCCAGTGCCTGGCGTTTTTTTATTCCTGAAGCATATCTGTGGTAGTTGATGGAGGAATGTACATATGCACCAAAAGTAAGTATGTGTTCAGTAATATTACATGGTGAAAACTTAAATCCACTTTTTGAAAAGTGTCATCAGATAGTGCTTCTGAAAAAGGTAAGGTGAATTTCTTCCACTGTCCCCCATTCTCATTCTTAACATCTGAAAGCAAGGAGGATGCATTCTATGTAATATGTGGAGTTAACAGTACTTACAGGTGAATGAAAGCCTCAAAAGATCTTGTTGGGTCCTGTTTTTAAGCCATTTTCTGTATATATTTTGTTCAAAAATTACTGATCTCCATTCCTTGCTAGTTAATCAGAGACAAGAAGAGCACAGTTTTCAACCTAATTGGTCACTGTCATTTAATATATGATCCGGAATGCTTAATTTCTATTATCAAGAAAACCCCAGCCAAACCCAAAACACAAACAAAAGGAACCCAACACTACAAAATTTGTGAAATTATAAATAGAAGACAAAAAATGAGAGTCATTGATTTGTGTGCATGAGATGGTGCGTTGCTGAGAATGTGGTGTGTTGTTGTGCAGCTAAATCATTAGAAAAACAGGACTTTCATGAAGAGTGATCGTAATAATAACAATAACATAAGGAATGAAGATGAAAGTTGCAGATCTACTGGGCAACAAGTAGCTGGTATACAAACCAGTCCTCCCTCGGTATCATCAGTGACCTTGTTGAGGGCATTCTTTGTGCCATCATCTGGGTCATGAGTGCGGATGTTGAACAGGACTGGCCCCAGTATCAATCCCTGGGTACATCACAGTGACTTACCTTCAAACTGACTCCCTGCTGCTGATCGCAACTGACTAGACCCGGTCTTTCTTCCAGTTTTAAATCCACCTCACAATGCACTTATCTGAACTGTGCTTTGTCATCTTGCCCATGAGGGTGTTGTGAGAGATGGTGTCAAAAGCCTTATTGCATTAAGGTAAATAACATCCATGCTCTCCCTTGGCCCACCTTCCTGTAGAAGGCTATCGGGTTAGCCAGGCATGATTTACGCTTAAGAATTTGTTACTGACTACTTCCAGTTGCATTCTCCAAAGATTTGAAAAAGTTATGCAGAAGGTTTTACTCCATCACTTTCCCAGAGACTGAGGAGACTCTAACTGGCCTGTATGTACCTGGATTCTCTTCCTTGCCCACCATGTGGACAGGAGTGACATTTTCTCCTTTCCCATTTTCTGGACCTTTCCCAACCACCATGATCTTTTGAAAATAGTGGAGAGTCCCCTAGCAATGGCACCAGCCAGCTCCCTTAGCACTCACTTTATCCCATCAGGTCCATGAACTTGTCCATGTCCTGTTTCTTTAACTGTTCCCTAATCCAGTAGCCTTCCATTGAGGATTATCTTGCTTGTTTCAAAGTTTCCCTCTGGTCATGGCATCCTGGGATTCCTGAAGAATGCTCTTTTCTGGTCATGGGTAAAGTTGGAAGAGGCATAAGTTCTGTCTTCTTTCTTCAGTGTCCTTTGTCACAGTAAGAAGTGGAAGAACTTGATCTTCTAATTGCAAATGAATTTGGCAGGAGGAATGCTGAACATGTAGGTACAGTTCCTAGCATGGGACCTATTACCTTCTGTTGTCTCTTTTTAAGAGAAGCAGCACTGACTATTGTAACTATGAAGTAACTTTAGCCTTTCCTNCTTTCCTGTGCATATATCTCAAGTCATGTGGGAATGCACTGGGACTTTTGGGGTTTGAACATGGATATCATTGTGCTTGCACTTCCTTTAATACTGTAGCCTTCTCTCTGGAGTTCAGTTTGTGTACAAAAAGGACTGATGTTTTCTGACATGATGTTTTTTGTTGTAATGTTTTATCTAATTCAATAACAAATAATTGAGACAAAGGGATACTTTAATCTTAATGCTTCTGTTGCATATTTAGTCTGCAGACAAAACTTCTCTCCTTATGGCTTTATTGCTTATCTTTCCACAAACGGACCATCTCCTTCTATGTTTGTAAGAGATGTCCCTGTCTTTTGGTGACTGAAAAGGGTTTACCTGTGCATGTTGTTCAAGTTTACATCAAACATATGCCTGGGGCAAAATTTACTCTAGATAATTAAATCATAGCAAAGAGAATAGAGGTCACATACGCTTACTTTCCTAATGGCTCTTGTCACTGAGGGTCACTAAACTTTACAGATTAATTTTGTTGTATTTTTATTGTCTGTTCAGTGTTGGTGTCATCTGAGTGTAAGACCAGGGCTCTCTACAGAAAATGCTTAGCAGCAACCTTCAGGGTCTGCTAAACCATCCAAAACATGCAGAGGCCATCTGCAGCGCTCAGATTGATGCCTGAGTGGTGGGGACCATCTCCTGCTTCAGTTGCACGTGTTGTGCCATTTATTTCTGGCATAGCTATTGTTGACACATTTCTGATGCATTTAATGTAATGGTATTTCATGAGAGAGAGACAGAGACACAGTATTGTCTCAGTTAATAGATTAAGGGTGAACAGATAGAGGTTTAAAGAAAAGATGGGGAAGCGCTTAGAAAAGAACCTGGACCGTATTTGTGTCTCAATCCACTGCCTAATCCATATGACCATTTTTTAAAATTGTAATTTGAACAGAAATAGCAGATCGCCATTACCTCATGGTCACACAGTGAAAGCCTCTGCCTTTCTGTGAATCCTTACCAAGAAAACAGTGAGAATATTTGCTTATAAGGTGGGCAACCCAGCTTCCCCGCCCCAGCTTTGGAGTTTTCACAGGTTTCTCTTCAACAATGTTTTTATGTGGAACAACTTCTACATCTGAGTCAAAGTCTGTGTGAAAAACCTGCAGAAATGGAGATGAGGCTTCGGTTGAAGGGATATTTTCGCTATGAAATGGAGTGTGGTGGCGACACACAGAAGTTGTACAGAACCCAGTCACATGCCCCATCAGTGTAGCTAAGTTATGGGGTTATACAGACATTGATTGTGATTTTTGGAAGTGGTTTTTTGTCTGCTTGGTTGGTGATACATTGAGAATCTGTACACTGCACAGCTTTGGGAGATGTACATCTATCTGGAACACTTATCTTCTCATATATGCCTGCATTGCTATTGTCTCTGATTTTACTAGGCATGCCATGTATTTTCTTTAGACAGTGTTTGGGTGTTTAGACAATGTCTGATTTTCTTTCAGATATAAAAGGAGATTTCAATGTGCACTCTTTTGTTGCCTCTTGTTTGGTTTCAGTTTCGTTTGGGAGAAAAAAAAGAAACTCCTTGTTCTTATTTATTCATATCTTTTTATGTTTTATCTTTTTAATTGCTGGTAACAAAACCAAAGATCCCTAGAGCTATTTGTTAATTTGAAATAAGAATAACAGGGAAGCAATACAGCTAAATTAATATTTGTACAAGCCAGTGAAACTTTGTGGGGGCAGTGTAGTACCTGGAGATTTCAGTGTCTGGTACATCAATAAATAACCTATTACAGTTTTCTGGATTTTAGCCTGTGCATGCATGTTCTGTAAGATGAGGCAGTAAACTTCAATTTATGTCTTGCTTTTCATGGTTTGCATGTTGTTGGAGCCGTGTCCTCTTTCTGGCTTTAGGATCCCAGACACTTTAAAATTACTCCTCCTGAGATGTGTAAAAGACTTGAAAACTTTGTTTCTAATTCCTCTGCTCTTTTTTTGTGAGAAGAATGATAGTGTACAGTCCATCCTTGGCCCCTCGGGATGGTTGATATATACCCATTTAGGCAGATTCCTGTCTACCAAGTTTACCAGTCCTATTATCACCTAAGTAGCTTTTGATGGTACCCATGCATGCAGTGATGTCTGGACTCAAGGTGAACTCTTTAGTGAGAAATTGTCAGCAAAATACTGTTCTTGGAAAACCGGATGAAAAATCTGTGTTGTAGGCAGAAGGATTTATTGCATCTTAGTACTTGTTATGGAGAAGTGAACACTCCTAAGGAGTAGAGAACGCATATCTTCAGACTAGACTTTAGAAAAGAGATGGGGAAGTTAAAAGTGGAAGGACTGAAATGCAGTAAGTTTGTGCTTGTTTTCAGACTGATACTGACAAAAACTAAACTTTAATTTGCATTTTGACTGGCAAAAGTAATTTACATCAAAACAAAGAAATTAACCCTTAATAAATAAATGTAAGAAATTCTGTAGAAATATTCTGTGTTCCACTAGGATAGCAAAGGTGTGGATTGGATGGGATCAACTAATTTTGCCTTTGGTTTTATAAGTCTTTCTCACCTTATTGCAAGTGTGTAGGTGTAGGGATATTGAAATTCACTGTGATTCCTTCCAAGCCAGTTATTCAGAGTGGAAACCTGCATATTTTTACCCATTAAATTATTTACAGCTCTTCCTACTGTAGTTGTGATCTTGTCAGACTGGGTAGTCTGAAAGCATGGCACAGATGATTCAAAATTTGCATTTGTTGTAAGTTGCGGGGCTGCTGGTGATGTTGGGGCTGACTGCTTTCCATTCAGCTGTGGAGCCATGGGTTGTTAGTGTTTCATACTACCAGTGCTATAATCCATTGTAATATCATCAAGTTAAATTTCATCACCAGAATCTGGCGTAGATGAAAAGTGTTGTCTTTCAGCCCTTGGCCAGATCTCTTGGGCACCAGTGGATTTCACGTGTTGGAAACCTGTTTCTGGGGTACTTCTTTCCCAGACTGAAGTATGGATAGGAGTTCATCTCTCCTGGGGTTCCCCCTCTCAAAAGCAACAGTCAACATCAGTGGTCTCCTTGGACCATCCCCCACCACGAGATGCTTTCCCAAAGCCCAGTCATCTCACTTGTTCCGCAGCAATTTTTCTCACCAGTGCTTTACTGGAGGGAGAGCTGCTGGCTGGGGGAGCAGAGGAGGAGTGTGGCTGCCTCCACCCTCTCCAAACTTTTGGGTTGGGAAAGCTGAATAGGGATGAGATTCAACTGACTGTAGGGGGGTGTACAGTGTCATTTTAAATATCCTTAGGTAACTAGCCTGGCCTGAGTTGGGACTCCAGGAAAGCATGCCTTTCCTTGTCATATTTGCCAGTGCTGTGTGGGTGTCTCGGATAACACTGGTGTGTTTTAAGTGGTGCAGACATATGTGCTTAGGCAGCAGTATGTTGTGATAAATAAAATTTTATGAGCCTGGCAAGACCAGGGCAGACAAGAGATAAATATATAGTAGGGCTAGCTGCTGCTGAGAAGAGCATGTGATTGTTGAGGATTCTTCAGAAATCTAGGTAGTAATAGCACCTCATAATTTTAATGATGTTTTTAATATGATTTGGTATGGTGTTTGGTGATTTACTGTATGACTGTCCTCTGATTCAATAGCAACTGGTGTATCTTGAGAAAGCAAACCTGGCTCTGTTCAACTGGCATTTGCCAAGGATGGGAATGTTAAGTGGTACCCCTCATCTCCAAATTTTCAATTTTTTCTTTTTCAGCTACCCTAATCAGTGGCAGTCTTTACTTGTTATGCTATGCTGTAGTATTGCCTTATGCTTCACTTAGGACTTAAATGCAGTTTAGTAGCATGTGAAACCATTTGTGTATTTAACCAGTGGAGTATAAGTATTTTGGAGTTAATTTAGGTGTCTAGTGATATCTGTTCATGGTTAATATAGTTGTTCATTTTGATAAATATATCAAAATATAAAATAAAGCTTTTACCTAGACCTGTGGCTTAAGTTTCAACTAATTGAGTTTGTAGTGAGCTTCTCATCTAAATGGACCTGTTTCTGAAAAAGGAGTAACGTGCTGTGGAATGAGCTGGTCAGGAAATCATCCCCGCAACTCTGCTGCTAAAGAATCTGATGTCTAGTAGGGGCAAACTGTCACGTACAACCCTGAATGCAGGCCAAGGACTGAGAACTTAGTCTAGAAATTATCTTGTGATTTACAGCAGGAATATTTCTCTCCTTGTGCCTCTGACATAGGATGAGAAAGGGAAGAAAGGAAACTGAACAATAGACTGAAAAGTAGTAATGTTAAAATATTACTTAAGTTTTAAATTTCCTATTTCCTGCATGTGTTGATGCTGGATTGTTGCCAACAGAACTGTAAGGGTTTTACTGCCTCACTTAAATTTTTATTTATTTTTTCCCTCCATTTCACAGCACTCTAGGGTCTTTTTTTTTTTTTTGAGTTGAAACAAAGCCCAAGAAAGGCTGCTTTATTCTCTGCCCTTTATTTCCCTGGAGGATAAGGAAATAGAAGGGGAAAAAATATCCATTGGGGCTGGAGTAATGAAAATTGTTCTTTGGAAAAGCTTTACAGGTTTCAGTTTAAACATGAGAGGAGAAACGACAGGGACAAAATCCGCTACAAGACTCCATCTAGTTAAATATATGCAGCACTTCAGACTTTGATTTTAAAACTTGCAGGGTTTGGGAGATGCAAGGCATTTAAAAGCATAATATTCCTTTTAAAATTTTTAGTGCCAGTTTCTTTGCTCTAGTTAGTTGCAAACTAACTTTGCTCTAGTTAATTGCATCCAGATGCTCGAATGCTTGTTTTGTGAGCAAAGGATTCTCTAATTTTAGGGCTATGTCAACTTACTTGCTTCTACAAATACTTGGTTTTCAGTTTCTAAAAATCTGAGATTGTGTTTCTAGATAAAAAACCATTTTGTATTGTGGAACTGTGTGAAGATAAGATGTGAGAAAGATTTTTCAAATTTTAAAACTCTATTTTTCAGCAGAAAGTAGCAAAGGACAAAAATACTTCAAATAATAAGCGATAGAGGAAATATAGTTTTATGAAACCAATAAAATCCTAACAAAATCCTGTTAAAAATGGAAGGATAGAAAATGCAAAATTACTACCAGAAAATACTTTTCAAACAATTGATAGACTGTTGTAATCATTCAGATTGATGCTTTCAAAACCTCAATAAAATCCCAGTTTTCCATATAGGTGATTGGATTCTATTTCACTGTTTGTCATAGAGGTTTGAGGGGAGTTTTATAGCTCAATTTCATAGTCAACCTCTAACAACAAAAAATTTGAGAAGAAATGTGATGCAGAGAACAGTGCACCGCTCTTGTTCTTCCTTATAGATATGCCATTGCCTCTGGCAATGGCCACGGTTGAAAATAGGAAAGTGCATTAGAGCTTGTTTGGTTTTTAGCTGCAAGCTCACTGTAAGATATAGACTCTCACCATACTTAAGATTTGATCGTAGTTTGTTACTAACTGTTTGTATACTTCCCAGGGAGGCATTTCCTTCTGTTACATGTGACAAGGCTTCCTCTTTTTCATCTTTAGTATTCTGTGCTTCTAAATACATTTACCTATTTAAGTAAAATTTAGCTGCAACAGGAAAATTCCTTCGGACAGTGTAATCTTTTCTTGGTTTGTTTTTCAGAAACAAGTGATAAAATGTTGGCAACAAAGTCATACTTCTAAGAGAAATCAAGAATATATCAATTAGATAGGGTGTGAGTGGCAGACAATGACAGAGCTACACAGTCATGAACGGTGATAAGATCCATGGAATGCTCTTTTTTCTTGAAGCAACAGAAGAACCCAAATCATGGAACTAAAACTGAAAGGCAGCAGATTCAACAGTAATTGATAAAATAAAATACTTTTGACGTGTTTCGTAACTAAGCAGTGAAACTCATTACTGCAAGATAGCATCAAGGCAAGGAGCTTAACTGTAGCTCTTTAATAGAAAATTCATCTGGATAAAAGTACATCTAGGATTAGGTTATAATTTTCTTTTCATGGATTAGAATATACATAGGGGACGTACGAGACGTGCACTCATTTAGTTTTTATTCCAGTCTTTCCATCCTAAGGGCTTGGAAGATACTTCTCACATACAGAGATTCCTCTCTTAATGATGAGACTCCTCTATGAATGCTTACTGCTACTTTCCTTTGTACCTGCACTGGGACTCTGTTTTGGCTGTTCTTAGGTGCAGGGTACCGTGAGCAAACAGAGCAGATCAAGGGAGGGGTCCACTACTGAAGGCTTTTTGAGTTTTGTTCACCTTTATTCTCTTAACTGCTTAAAGCCAGTTCTGTCTGAAATTTTCTGTCTGAAAATCTTTCAGGTTTTGAGAAGAGTCACCTATGTTTCAAGCACTATTGTTTACATGTTTTGCAGTTTGCGGAATGTTTTGCTATGAAAGCAATGCATGGGGAACAAAGACATTGCTGCCTTCTTGCACTGTGTGTCTTTTCCACTTTAAGTCACTAGGGAAGACACTTTGTATGTGCAAACTGCAAGTGAGGGCACATAAGCATTTGCAAGGCTGTCCATTAACCAAAGAATACTGTTTGCAAACCTTTCTGACTGCATCAACTTGTTAAGCAAAGTTATCTTATTTTAGAAACCTCTCTGCTCTTGGCACTTCTGTTTCTTTGCAGTCCATAATGGCACCAAAACCCTTTCTCAGCTGTGTGTTTTTCTCCAACCAGGGGAGATGAGGCTCTGGTTTTCAAAAGTCTTACTACACTGCATCCTGGTCTTTTAAGAGTAGTTAGCATGTTTTTCTAGAGCCATTTATCATTGTTAAGAAAAAGTAGTTTTGATTTAAGCAAAGGACTGTAAACCTAGCTCTTTCTGCAAGACTAGCAAAGCTATAAAATTCAGGCAGATCATTTAGGTTTTAATCCTCAAAGGTTATTGAATTGGAATATATTAAGTATATGCTGCAATTTTGGAATTGATTCAAAATCGTTTCAAATTTTGATGTTTAGCGCTGAGGTTTCTAGATTTCAGTTTTCTCATCTAGTAAAGTAAGATTTTTAATTTAGATTTACCTCAGTGGAAAAGATTATTCCCAGAAACAAGCAGTTAAGGCATAAGTTCCTTTGCGTGGGGATCAGTTAACTCTGGGGTTTATATGCATAAAATACAACGTGCAGAGAATGGAGTTTTACCTTGTGCTTCCTTTACTTCTCTCTGTGTCTTATCAGTCTGCTGAGATTTATGGTTAAGAACGCGTGGCACCATTTTAAAAAACGTAACAAGAAAGCAAACCAACTAAATAGCTTGCCTGAATATAAATTTGGTTGATTTACATTGTTTCTCCAACTCCTGCTTTATGATCCTGTGCCGTGTGTAGCTTTGGTAGGTGATGAGCTCCATCTAGTGACACAGGGCCCCTGTGTTCTTCTGGTGCGAGCAGCAAGCCTGATGCATGGCGTGTCGGCCGGGCTGGGCATCAGCTGCTTGCCACTACCTGTGGTTTTAAAACATAATGAGAGGTGCCCCTCACAGGAGAAGAATGTAGAAAAAAGTGAAGTGGTTTTCTGAAGGCATTAATTATATAATTTTTTTTTTTGGTAAATATTATGTGTACTTAAAAAATGGTTTTCCTTAAGAGTTAAAAATAATCTATATTGAGTCATTCAGCTTCATATATATGTATATACCATCAATACAAACACTAATACTGATGATTACTTATTGAAAGTTCAGAATCACTTGGAGCTTTTCCCTCGAGTTTGCTGTACCATTGCATTGCTGTTTTAATGATCTTCAAGAGAAACTGAAACTGGTCTTTCATAGTAGTGATTCAGGGGTTTTACTGTTGCAAGGCTGTGAGCAGCACAGTGTGTAAATATCAGAGAGGTCTAGTGCTTTCATGTGCATGCTCTCTTGGATAGCTCTACTGTGAGTTCTTGGCTGTACATTATTCATAGTTAATAGAGCATATCTTTTAGCTTATTAACTGAAACCTGTACTTGCAGAGCAGAAATGTGAGGTCTGTGCTGGCTGCTACTCCTACAGAGGGGAAGCTTTTTATATGAGAGTAATATGGGCCAACCTCAGCGTGCGTCTTAGTAGGAATACAGAAGCCCAGGCTGGTTTTCAAAGACATTTCTGCATGTTGGTTACGTTAGAAACTAGGCTAACAAGAGAGTCCTGCTCTTTTCCCAGGTAAGAAGCTGGGGTGCCACAATGCTGAGACTTCAGACCTTGGCCTGGCAGACAGAGGAAAACTGTGGAGCCTCTGCTGTAGTAGGATGCCTTTCTGTACCTCGTACCCTTGAAGATCATCTGGGGAAGCACACAGACTGCCCAGAAAATGCCTCGCAGATTAGTAGGAGAAGCTGTGGGGCTATACTAGCAAGGTGGTATCCTTATAGCAGTTGCTATGAAAATAGTAGGCGTAGCAAAGCCCAGTAACTGCTGAATGGCAAAGACCCTCCCAGCCCTTGTGGATATGTATTTCCTGAGGTTCCCAAGCTAGATTTAGACTGGGTGAATTCAGGTTATCTTGGATATTGCTGACATACCAATATGGATAGCCATGGTGGTGGGGTACTTCTACAGCAGCAGGGGTTTAGTGTAGGCTCCAGAATGGTCCTAAGATCCAAGGCAGGCACTGTGAAGGGTTTTATTTTATGGCAAACAGCCTTCTGCTGAGTATTATCAGTACCTGTGGCAAAGGTTGTGACCTTGATGTGATGATCAGAGCACAAAGTGCAGTCTCAACCTAACCTCAAGCGTGAGAGTAGAAAACTTTTGATAAGGAAAACTAAACTTTCTATTTTAAGAAATGTTTTCTAATGTACAGCCCATCATGCAGCATAACAGCCATTTCCTAGGCATTCTGCATGGAACTGACATCAGAGATTGGAAAGTAGAGGAGGATGCAGTTAAATAATTCTTTAGAATGCATCAATCAAACACAACTTTTCCTCTTTCTCTTTTATTTCACTTTAATTACAATTGTGTGTAGAAGAGAGTTTATTTATATCTCATACACCATCTGCTATAAGAGAAGAATCCAGCTATCCTGTTAAAGTTGGCAATTTTTGTACTGTCCTTAAATGCATTTTCTTCAATATTCCTTGGAGGTAAAAACAGAGGTCTGCTCTTGCAGAAGGGCATCAGAAAGTCCTCTCACATTCTGTTTTACTGACTCACTTTAACAGGGAACATGTACAAACACCCATCCAAATCTGTACAATTCTTTTTTGTCTGTTAGAAGAGGAAGAAGGCTTCCCTAATGTCTTGTCACATATCTTGCATAAACCAAATATTTTAACTGTTTTCTCTCACACATACTCATATTTGACCATGGAGTATATTTTGCTATCACTTTTTTGCTAAGCTTTAAGTCTCAACTTTCTTCATTTCATCATCTTGTCTTATTGCCTCTTTTTTCTGCTTTTGAATTTGTCAGGTTCCTCTATTTATAGGTACTAGCAACCATCAATAATACACTGTGCTACTTTTCTTTTTTGGTGTGTTTCTGACCGAGCCAGTAGCTTGTGAAAGGGAATATTTCTTGTATAATTCAGCTGAAGTCATTGGCTATTAACATGCTCATTGATGGCATATGGGGCAGTGTCTTGCAGCTTCTTGGGAAAGTGTGGAGAGCTTCTGTTATGCAGCATATTTGCTTGAGAACAAAATGAGGGGTTACAAGGAGGAGTCCTTGAGCAGTAACAGGGCTGTGACCACACCAGGATTGTGGAGGCATGGTGGGATGGCTTACGTGATGAAGGGCTATAATCAAGAGAGACAGCATTTTTAAGAAGGACAGGCTGGGAAGGCAAGGAGAGGAGAGTTGCCCTTGATGTGAGAGCAGCTGTATGGATGGGGTACTGCTTTGAGACCAGCCAGGACTCAGTCAAGAATTTGTGGGTGAAGTGGACAGACTGACATGGATGGTGTTGGAGTGGTTGTCTGTGATTGAAAACAGAGCTTAAACTGCCCTCAAAACACTGGAAGAAGAACTTAATTCACAGGCCCTGGGTCTTCAGGAACATTAACCACTGTATTTTTTGGAAGGATAATCCACGATGGCTTGAAGAGATTTCTTGAGTGTGTTCGTGACAATTTCTGGATACAGATGATCAGGGAGACAACAAGGAAAGGTTCTCTGCTGGACTTGATACTTGCAAACAAGGCAGAAGTGGTCATGGTTGTGAAAGGTGCAGACAGACTTCAGGATCCTAAGTAGAGGGAGCAGAACAAAAAGCAGGACACACCCTAAACTTGAGGAAAGCACACTTCACCCACTTCAGTGATTTGCCTAAGATTCCCATGGGATACAGCCCTGAAAAGAAGAGAGGTGTAGGAGAGTTGGTGGAGACTCTAATGTGACTTTCTCCAAGCTTAAGCAAGGTCTGTCCCAACAAGAAGGAAATGGAGCAAAAACAAGCAGGAGGCTTGTACAGATTAGCAGGCAACTCCTAAGCAATCTGAGACAGGATTTGGCATAGTAGCAGGAGGAAAGAAGAAGAGCACAAGTGATTCAGGAATTAGGAGGGACTAAAGAAGCAAGGCTTTTCTCAGCAGTGCCCAGAAATTAAAAAAAATAGAAAATTTCCATGGGAACACCAGATGGAAAAACATTTTTTTTTCCTTACTGAGAAGGTGTTTAAACTTGGAACAGTTTTCTCAGAGAGCTTGTGGAGTCTCCATATTTAGAGATATCAAAAACCTGACTGGACATCCTCCTGAGCAACCTGCTGTAGGTCACCTTGATTGAAGCACAGCTATTGGACTAGATAAGCTCAAGAGGTCTCTCCTGACCTAAATATTTCTGCGAAAATTTATTCGCATTCCACAAAAATGGGTACTAATGAATAAACCAGTGCTCCTCCCCAGTGCTGTCACTCCCTGTGTGTACATCTGAGGGGTTATGGTTGGTAGGGGAGAAACTTGTGCTGCTTCACTGGAATTGTTATTTAATCTTGCTTTTAGTATTCTCTTTTTTGTCCTTTCAAAACTTTTTAAATTAGTACTTTCTCTGCGAAATTACATTTAGTTTTAAGAAGCTGTTTCTTTTGATCTTATCTAAATTTACTCTTGTGTAGTTTTAAGGCTATTAGCTTTTTTTGTTATGTTAATACACTTAATCAGTCTCTAATTAAGGTTTGTTTATTTCAGAGTTCCTTGCTAAGCCACTTTTGAAATTTGGAAAAGAAAAGCTGTGAAATATATCTTTTAGAAATTAAAGGTGTACCAGCCTTCAAGAGCCATCTTCTTCCTCCCACAGCGCGCCTACTGACAAATGAAATGAAATGAAATGAAAAAGAGACAGAAATACTTTTGCTTCTGTGGAGATATTTCATGATTGCTCCTGATATTTCAGAGCTTGGGTGCATAGAGACTATGGTGGCAAAACCAAAAAAAATGCTGAGAGCAATAAGCCAGTAATACGTCTAAATTCTTAAAAAATACACAAAATTGGCTGTACATTGTGTATTTGCTGCTTTTTATAGGTGTGGTAAAAATGGTTGAGCGGCAGGAGAGGAAGGAAATGGGAGTTTAGGTATGAAATGTGGAGCTAATGATTTTATTATCTATGCATTTTGTTTTGTAGACATTTTTTAACACAGTGTTTAGTTTTCCTCATACCTGAAAGAGCAGTCTGACAGGCATTTTAGTCATGCAGACTGATCTTAATTTAATATTGATGTGGCTTGGACTATTCTCTGTCTATTTTTTAAAATGTTCCAGTACCTCGCTAACTTAATTTTGCTTTCTAGATGTATGAATAGATAAGTTCTTTGAGGGTAAAAGCAGAGGCAACAAGTCCTGTCATGTCCTGGCATAACGGTAAACTGGAATTATTGACAGAAATCAGAGATTGTCCACATTGTACAGAATCTGAATAGTCTGCAGAAAACCATGTATGCAGGTTATGAATAGCAGGCAAAAGGACTGGATGGCAAGTACTGTCCTAGCTTCCTGCAAGTTTTATTTTTATACAAGGATGGATAGACATCTTATAACAATAAATATTTGCTTTGGAAGGCTGAAGAGGGAAAAAGTAATTGCCTGTATATAGGTTTCATGACCATTTAAAGAAGACTTCACTTATGGAGCGTAATGGGAACAGGTTCAAACTGACTGTTGAACGTAATAATTGAGGTATTTGTTAAAGAAACGGGCTAATAAAGGGTTGGGGTTGATTTTTTTTTCTCTTTTAATATTCACCACTTTTCAGGAATATATGCCTTTTTTGTGATGTCTGTATAGGCAAATGGAAAGAAAATCTTTAGGATGGACTAAACAAAGGAAAGTGAGTGTAATTTTTGGATAAACAAAGATGAACCCTGAAAAGGAGGCCTCTGCAGACTTTTCAAATGCTGAGCTAGGTAATGACACATTTTTATGGTAGATGCATTAAGTGATATTGGTATATATAGGAAAGACATTTTTTTGTCTATATGAAAATGTGAGCAGCTTGAAGGTTTG
>WEIT01020530.1:1327-11695 GCA_013389985.1 Dryoscopus gambensis | reverse complement strand
AGGGATTTAGAAAGCTGTCATCAATACTTAGACCAGAGCTTTTATAAAATACTCCTGAAGAAAATTGAAGAGTGAGAGCAGAAGGTAAAAAAATACTGATTAAGAGCTACTGTCTGACGTAACGAAATGCATCTTCGTAGCATTAGAGTGAAGGAGAGAGCATTTGCACAGATGGTCAATTAGGAAACAATTTCCACTTGTAACTACTGAAATCAGTTGATATTGATGGTAATAAAGCGTGAGTCTCACAACAGTGCTTGGTTTTTGTGTGTCTGCCATATTGTTATACTAGATTGTTTGGTGATATTCTGATTGTATTCTTCTAAAGTGCACTGTATATGGCTGGTTGTTGAGAAGTAGATTGTGCAACCACTCAGTGTAATTTCAGTGCTGAAGTTGGGGAGGGAAAAGGCAAGATGAAGTCTCTGCTAGCTTTCTGCAGTACTTTTCATAACTGACAAATGAGTGCATACATAATTCATTCTAATGAAAATGTTGCACCCAGATTAAGTGTGCATGAAATGGGAATAACACTCATGTTCCTCCATGCACGTGAGCCTTATATATGGCACCTTGCCCAGTGGGTGTGCACCATGTTTATTTTTCTAGAAGTTCTCTGTTGGCAAGTTAAACACTAAAACAGCTAATACACCAAATGCTGGTGTCTTCTAGGTCCTTTTCTCACGTTCCTGAGGCATCAGCAGCTTCTACAAGATATTAGAAATCCTTCTGGAAACTTAAGGAGATGGTGTCAAATGATGTAGAGCTCTCAGAAGTTTCTAAAAACTGATATTACTTACAAAGGAATCTAGAAAATAAATGTGTATGAATCTCTCAGCAGGGAAGTATTCTGTTTGAGTAGCAAAAATGCTAATGTAAACAATCTGATCAATCTGTGGTGAGATAATATATTTTGGAAACTACTGTAAATGTTTCAACAACTTCAAAACTTACTTCAAGAGCTTGTCATGACTAATCTGCTGAAGTTTTATCAGTATTTGCAGCAGGTAGTACCCCACAAAAAGTCTACACAGATATAAGGTTCCACCCCCAGAACAACTGAAGAAGTACAGTCACTTGTCTTCAAAGTGTTTGTGAATCCACTGTGAATGCATCCTACTCAAATGAGAAACCATTTCCAGGTCTTCTGACATTTTCAGAAGCTGATGTCAATGCTGCTACGATATGCTTTTGGCAGTACCAAGATGTCTGTTGAAATTGCGGTAAGAATGCAAAAAGTAGATTTATATGCGTGTGAATGTATGTGTGTACAAATACACACGGCTTGCTGCACTTTTATGTAGAATATACTGTCTGAAGGGAGTGAGAAGCTTCTAATAGAGTTGAGATCCTGGATGTGGTGTTAAGTTATGCACAGAGAGTCAGATTAAGTGTTGCCTGTGGGCTGTTCAGGCAAAGTGCTTTTTGTGATTTGCACATCTGAAGTGCTATCTGTAGGTCTGTTGAGAATGTCACTGAGGAAATCAGCTGTAAATGACAAGAAAGTTGTAGTCTGCAGTGTGACTTACTGTTCTGTTGTGATGTGACCCATCTGAGTGGTTGCTTTATTTACTAAAAGATCTTTGTACATTATCCTCATCTAAGTATCTTCAATTGTGTGATGACAAAATAGTGTAAAGGGTAGATTTTTGTGTTTTGATCATCCATAGGTCATTATTCCCAAGTAACTGTGGCATTCTTTCACCTGATATGGAGTTACAGGATGTTTAATGATAGTGGTGTTAATATTATGCAAGTGTTTGTGTTTTATAATAGTTAAAGATCATCCATCAATACTTCTTATATGGATTGAGGAACAGAATGTCTTTACATTTAAATAATGTCACTGTGTAATGCTAGAGAAGTAATAGGATAAAATATTTCCCTGCAATGCATGGAATCTAGTCTGGGACAGTTTCTTTTAATGTCAGCCCATTACAAATGCTTTTAATTATCCTCANAACGTGGGAGAAAGCATAAGGCAGTGAAGTGGGATATGGGAGTTCAACTGAGTTCCACTTTGTAGAGGTGGTGTTAACTCCGAGGGGAGATGGTCAAAGGTAGCTGAAAATCATATTTATAAAGTAGGAAGAAAGAGATCTAGTAGTCTAGTAGAAGTCTAGTATTTAGTGATAACACAAATTATCATTCTCATCAAAGAAGAATGGTGCGAGGTTTCAAAAGTGTTTTAGCTTGTTCCCTATCAAGAAGTAGGAAGATTTTCCTTATTAAAGAACAGATTTAAACCAGAAACTTATGTGAAAGTCAATTTTCCTTAAGAAAGAGGTTACAAAACTTTTCAGTTATGAATGGGTAGTAACCAAGTTGACATTTTTGTAACAGTTCACTTAGACTGTCAAGATATTAGGACACTTCATCTGCTTAATACTAAGGAAAATTGTTAGCTGGCAATGTAAAGTTGCCTTTCCTTTTTTCTGTCATTATATGTTACATTGGCAGACAGGAGTTAAGTGGAGAAGTGATTCTGTGTTGATCTTTTTAAAGCGGAGTCATGGAGTGGTAAATATTTGCAGTAATTGGCTACACCTCTTCTCCCTCTAATTGCATAGCTTTTTGAACAAAAGGTGGAACCAATGGCAAAAATTCTGACTGGTTTTGTTTGAAAGTCATTCATGCTAATTTATTGATAGGAATTGCATGCTGCTGTTTTCTGCTATAGCTCAGTTTGATCAAATCAACATTTAAACATATTCTAAACAAAATATTCAACCTCAGGCACATCACTTGTGTGAACTGACATTTGAAAACTTTCCCTTGGGAAAAACTGTGTTTCCAGTATTTCCAGCATTTCAAACATCAGTGTGAGCTGTCAAAGTAGAAGTACCACTACAGAAGGGTAACTTTGAGAAGAAAAATCATGTAATATTATTGTTTTGCGGTATCAGATGTCACAATCCATGCCTTGGATAACCCTAGATTATGTGGGACATTAAGTGACACTCAGTAGTTGAGCTGAAGGTGGGCAGTCAGACACACTAGGATAGACACCCAATACCCATGTATGTGAGCATAGTCCAAGTTTCTCAACCCTGAGGTGCCCACTTAATGTCTTACTGAAGAAAATCTGTTTGATACAGGGAGCCTACATCTTGTCTTGGTTTAGATTTCCAAATGCTGTGACAAAAAAGAAAAAAAAAGTTTATTCTACAGTGTGATCAGAAATTGTGATGTGGATTTGTGGTGATAGGACTTATCTAATTATGCCTTAGAGAGATGGTGAAAGGAGTTAGCATCTCTGGTCCACCTTATGTCACTGTGAAAAGATCATATAGGCTGTGGGCACTGCTTTTCCTTCATTATTTACAGAAGAGCCCAAAGACAATAACTGTTAAACATGCAGTCAATATGCAATTTTAAAAAAAAAAAAAACAACTTTGCTACTCCTTCCGTATTGCAATTTAAATAAAATCAAGCAGTAATCTTACCTGCTTTCAGTCATGGTATACAAGATGATGGTACCTCCTTTGGGGTCCCTAAGCAGCTCAATAGTAATTTTGATAATACTACAATTTATCATTACTACTTTTAGTAGTATTGTTGCGACCCTGTGAATAGCAGAAAGTTAATCAAAGAGACAATAATACTGATTAACTTGGTGTATTCCATATACTCTACTTGTGAATAGCCTCTCCAGTGTCACAGCTTCAGTGGTGAGCTGGGGAGTTGCCTTAGAACCAAGATAGTTTACAGGCAAGCAAAGGAGATTTTATTGGTCATTCACACAGGAAAGCACCATGTACAAGTAGCCCACGTTTCTTCAAAGATTTATTTGTATTCTACCATTCTCCCTTTCCCAAACTAAAACAGTCTTGACATGTCCCTGCTGTTTTCTTTCTCCTTGAGGAGTTTATATGCACTGAATAAATGTTGGAACAGACTATTCAAAGAATGATCATCCAAGGATTGGTGGGGTTGTGTGTAAATGCACACCTAAATTCCTTTAATTTCTCTATTAAATTGTCAATGTATCATTAACAAACAAACATTAAAATGGATAGGAGTAAAGACTTTATTTCTTTGGGAAGGAAGTATGTAATACTTAAAGAGCTTCCCTTCCCTGACATTTTATTCCAAAATAGCTGGGCTTTTAACTTTCAAAGGACTTTTTTTTTTTTTTTTTTTGGTCAAGAATTGAATTGTGTAACGAAGACACTTGGATTTACATTTAATAGATTATTTAAAAACTAATTTTGGTAAGGATTTTGAAACTTACTTGTCATTTCTCTGACATGACACACTAAGAGTATTGACACAATCATGTAAGGGTCTTATGATGCTTTATGAGAGTAACCTGCATAAGGTATTTCTGGCTTTGCTGCCACAAGAAATTTAAAAAAAGAAAAAAGCTCATAAAGAAAACCAAAGTTAAAAACACAGCTCAAGTATAGGATTGTTTAACTTCCTTCCTCCATGTTATACGCTGTATAATATAGTTATTTATGTAGTAACCTCTTCTATTTTAAAGAAGGAAAACTGTAAGTGGCCCTGGTTGTCCTCCTTCCTAGGGGCTTTTCTCCTGGGACTCTCATTTCTTCATGTGTAGGAAAGGGGTGGTGCTTTATCACTGTTTGCTTCTGTTTGCAATTGCTTTCTGATTCTTGCATTCATTCTCGTTCTCTCATGAAATTGACAGATACATTTCTGTTGTAACAATTTTGAGAAAATAAGAACAACTTACAGTCATGACATGAGGCTGTTACATTTCTTATACTTAAGAGTAATAGTTACATTTCATTCACTTGAAAGCTTTGGGTGCTGAAGAGTCTTTGGAAGTAAAATCAGCTTATTTGTTAAATTTCAAACACCATTCTATTGTGACTCCTCTTCAATGATAGGGTAGCAGTCCAACACTTAATTTCAGTGTTAATGTTGTTGGTTTTATATTAGTTTTGTAGTGATCCCACAGCATGAGTTCTTATTTATTTTTGTCTCCTAAAGCTCAATCCAATTTATGTTCTTATTATTCTACCTCTGTGTATAGTAACTCAGTACTCTAAAGGAAGCCTCTCAATGGTTTCTCAGTGGACTAAATTAAGCAAGCATATTGTCTGTTCTTCATAAGTTGCCTGTGCCATGGTGAGTCCACTCACATTCTGAAGTTTCATTCAATAAGGTTTCCATGTGACAAATACAAAAATAGCAAGAGTGGGTTATTTAATAGTGGGAAAAATTAATTGATAGTTTTCCCCAATTATTTTTATTGCATAAATCTTTGTGGCCCAAGAAATCAGCACATCTATATTTCTGTTAGAGAAGCCACAGAATCTGCAATGAACATCACTAACAGGACAGATGAGCTCTGGGCAAGGTATTTCCTGCATAGTTCTCTGGGGCATTGTACTACAGTGACTGTAGTTGCTGTGTCATTTCATCATCTTTATGAGAGAGATAATGAGCCAATTAATCCTGAATACAACTTTACTGAAATTACTTGGAGCTTGATTCCAACTCCAGTATGGTGTTTTTGCTTAGCCTGCTATGAAGAGGCCTACTGTGTTTCAGTCAGTAAACTGACTTATGTTCTGCAGACTGAGTGCCAAAGATGGATTCATGACTGGGTAGTTTGTGGAAAAAGAACAGGCATTCTTGGTAATTTAAATTTATTTTTCATCTAGCACTTTTGTGAAAGGGGTAAAAAGAAGTTACCAGCCCAGCAAAATCTGCAGTTGCTTTACTTCTGCTGATTTTGTCAAGTGTGTACCTAAGAAAACAAGTAAGTCTGTGTACAATTTTCATATAAATATCCAAGTATTTAAATCCCTACATGTATTGTTAAATGCAGAAATTAATGCAAGATTATAACTACATGTTAGTCTTCTCAGTACAACCCTCTCTTTCATTCCTCATTCCAATAAAATATACATGCTTGTGATGATGCAGGTTTCTGATTATTTAGTTGCTCTTCAGCTGCTCCTGTACATGTGAGGTTACAGTGACTTGGCTGTACTTATATGTGTTATGTGAGTGGGAAGGCAGTATTTCCATCTGAGAGACGATTGAAGATTGAGCCGTGCTTTGTAGAGCTGCCTAGAAATGCCCAGGATGCTGCTTGCCATACTCTCCTTTGTTGTTTGGCACTCTGAAACATTTTCTTTAGAAGAAAAGCTGGAGGTTACTTGCAAATGCTATTTTCAGCGTGAAGGCCTGCAGCTTGTTGTTCTTCCTCAGCTTTGTGTTTTCAAAAAGCAATTTTCTACCTCTTTGTGGTTTTTTTTTCCTTCCTCTTCAAATATCATGTTTGGACTATGTATCTAGCAAACCATTATTTTTAGCATTCTTTCAGCTGCTTTATTCCCTAGGGTCTTTTCAAATTATGTAGCCTTTTTTCCTGTCACCTATTCTGTATCTCTTTTGTACCTCAAAGCCTATCTTTATTGTTTCTTACAGTGATTGTTCTTGCTGTGGGCATGTTCTCCTTTGTTCTAGTTTAATATGTCATTTTACACCACTTTCTATTTCATTGCATTGTCTCATCTTTTATCTGCCCATCTGCTAACTTATTGTGCCTCTCTTGATTTTCAGCTTCTCATCTGTCTTCCAGATTATCTGTACTTTTTCAAAAAAATCATTTTAGTGTACAGGTCTTGGGTTACTGGGAGTCATGTTCTAGCCAGGCCAAGTAGTTCTTCCAAGTGGTATGGTGCTGTACCCAGGTTAGGGCAAACCCCAGTATCAACACAGTTTGAGGATGAACAGATCGAGATCAGCCCTGTTGAGGCCTTGGAGGTGCTGGTGAGTGAGAGGCTGGACATGACCCAGCAATGTGTGCTCACAGCCCAGAAAACAAAACTGGGGTGCATCCAAAGCAGCATGGCCAGCAGGGCTGCTCTATTCTGCTCTGTTGAGACCCCAGTTTTATTAGAGTGCTGTATCCAGCTCTGAGAGCCCCAGCACAGGAAGAACATGCACTTTGTTGGGAGCAAGTCCAGAGGAGGGCCATGAAGATGGTTAGAGGGCTGGAACACCTCTCTTGCAAGAAAAGGCTGAGAGAATTGGATCTGTTCACTCTAGAGAAGAGAAGGCTTAGGGATGACCTAATTGTGGCTTTCCAGTGCCTGAAGGAGCCTGGGGATGGGGAGGGACTTTTTACAAGGGCACATACTGATAGGACAAGGGAGAATGGCTTTAAACTGAAAGAGAATAGATTTAGATTGGATATTAGGAAGAAAATCTTTACTGTGAGGGTGGTAAGACACTGGAATAGGTTGCTCAGGAAAGCTGCGGATGCCTCATCCCTGGAAGTATTCAAGGCCAGGTTGGGTGGAGCTCTGAGCAACCTGGTCTTGTGGAAGGTGTTTCTGCCCATGGCAGAGAGGTTGGAACTAGATGATTTTTAAGGCCCCTTCCAAACCAAACCATCCTATGATTCTGCGAGACAAGATAAGAGAATTTTGAATAATTTAGCTTGAAAGGGGTATCCTGAGCCATTCATCTGGGGTGTTATGTGAAGTAGGTTTGATTAGGTCAGTCTGCAGGGCCTTATCCAATAAAGTTTTGACTGTCACTAAAAAGCTCAGCAAGTTGTGATTTCCACCCTTATTTCATCAAAAGCCTATTCAACACCTTAAAGACAGATAAAAAAGTTCTGTCTCTTGACAGCGTTACTGTCAGATGCTATGGTGTGAGATCAAGTGCTACATGCAGGCAGCTTTGTGAGAAGTGGCAGAGCCTTGCAAGCAGAATCCTCCACAGCATTCGGATGATTACCTGTGGAATTGGAGATAAGGAGCTGAGAGAACATGCCTTGCAGCTCCAATAAAATTAATGCAGTTTTGCTTTCTCATAGGCAATTCATCACATTTATACAACAGTTATGTAAGTACATTGCTATTACTATTAGAGAAAAATCTAATCAAAGTAGAACGTAATATCAATGTAAGAGATTAAATTTAGAGGACTGGATGTAAACATCACATAAAAATGATGAAAGGATGCTGGGAGCTGCCAAGGAGCGTATCTTGAAACAGGGTTGACAGTCACAGTTCCAGAACCAACCATTTTCTGATTTGGCTGTTCTGTGAGAAAGTCTTTGGTAATAGCACACAATACTGCCCTTATGTTTGTTGGAATTAAACATACCAGAGGCAAGCTTTGCTTTTTTAAAATTATGCAACATTGTTAGGACACACATACTAAAAGTGTGAAAAGGTATTAAATAAAAGTGAATGCATCAGAAGAAAAAGGCCTGAAACAAACAAACAAAAAAAGCCCCCCCAAAACCAGAAGAAACAAATCATGAAAGGGTCTTTGATTATTTTTCTCAGCGAAGGTAAGTGTTTCAGCCATTTTTAGATCTGGGAATCAGAAGCTTATTGACATGGTTATTCAAACCATAAATGAGTGAAAAATACTACATTTTCTACTATTTGTGCTATGTTTATTATAAGTGTCGAAACTGAATTGTTTTGAATTTTGGTCCAAGTAGACAGTTTCAGTCATTTCTTCTTTGCAAGTCGTCTTCTTGGAATGACTCATGGAATGACTACTTGACTTGTCCACATTGCAAGCATTTTTCCTTATCAGTGATTTTATGAAATCCATAAATGTCTTTAGTTAACATGAACTATGGACAATAATGCCTGCTCATATGCCTCAATCTTACCAGACTTATATTCCTAGCTAATTCATTCCTTCCTGACAAGACTGGTACTCCTGGATGACAAAGATACTATAGATGGGATTAATTTAGTTCTAGCAATACATAAGCCAAGGAAAAACTGGCTCTTCCAGCTCTGCATGGCCTCCCCAGGGTTGCACGTGTGCACAAGCTTATGTTTGCACCATTGTTTTCCCAGTCAGGCTTTCTTACCATGGTAAAACTTGTGATTCCTCAGGAATCTTGCAGGGAAAGAGTAACATACTTTGAAAGGAAAGTAACACAGGGTCAATGAGAGAAATAATTTTGGAACCAGATTTCTCCTTGTTTTCCCCAACAACTGTTAGGGATTAGGGGAGAAGTTGAGAAAGAGCTTGTTCAGATCTGTCAACTCCGAAGAACGTGCTGGAACCTCCTAACATGTTTATGAGTTATTTCTTTGCCATAATAGTTTTAATGTTGCCTAACCATACCTTGAGGTTACCAGCCATTATCTGTGGAGAAAAATAACACTGATGGCACTCAAGAAATAAGCTACTTGTGCTTAGACTGCTAAACAGCCATTTACTTTTGATAAACACCCATTACAGAGAGGCATAATATTTTGCAAGATGTCTCTAAATATTGCTGTAATGTAGGAAAAAACTGTTAATCTGTTTTATCCAGAGAAATATGAGTGTAAGGACTTCAGACTCTTCTACCTCTCAGTTTGGTAATGCTTCTGTAAGAAAATGAGAAATGCCTCTGATTTAGTCTGTGGCTATTTAAGCATAAAGCTCTTTGAGGTCATTTCTTTTTATATCTGTTATATATCTGTTGTGACAGGATAGTGTAAGGTGTCAGCTGGAAATAACTCTGTGCGTTTGTTCAGTTTTGCAAGTTTGAATACATTTTGAATGTTCCCAAGGGCTCATGCAGCCTATTTGTAATGTTGAGATTTTTCCCTCTGAACCTTTAGAAATACATCTTTTCCCTCTTATTATTTGATGCATTTAATTCTTTTGACAGGATAGGTGAGTGGAGAAAGTAAAGAGAAAATTCTAAATAATTTGAAATTACAAGGTAATTGACAGATTCTGATAATTGTTAACATGGAGTATAAGTGGTCTTAGCATTGGTATACTTAGATGGTTGTTAGAAAGCAGTTTAGGCTGTTCAAGTGGCTAACATCCAGCTGTTTCATATTCTGTAAAGGATTGGCTCAGTGGCATTCCACATGAAAGAATCAATGAAAGGAAAGATTCTTATCCATGTATTTTCAAGGTATTCCTTTGTCCTAGTTACTGTCTGCATTTCTTTGCAAGAAATACTTGACCTGTTTTTCCATCGTAAGACTATCTATGGTTAAGTTTCACAGATATCTAAGTTGTTCTAAATGCAAATATTGTTCCCAAATATTTCTAATATTTTAAAAGTTCTTAATGGAATTAAAGCCTCTCTGAGCCTTGCCGATCTGCTGTCATTTGCTGAGGTGCTTTTCTGCTTCAGTCTGGTCTCTGTCGTTTCTGAATGAGAGAGACTGCAAGGCAGGACTTTTCTGACTAGTTGTGGTTCTGTTGCACACCCACTGTGTTGCCCATATGGACAGAAGGTATACTAACCCTGAAGAAAAAGGAGGGGGTGGAAGAGAAATTTTCAGGATCAGCACATTGGGAAAATAAACATTTTTTGCTTTGTATCTCCCCACCATGCCTTCCCACGAACATGCACGTGCTTCCTTTGCTTCAGAGTGGTGGCTAGCAGAAACCTTT
>WEIT01020527.1:78331-121378 GCA_013389985.1 Dryoscopus gambensis | reverse complement strand
ATATATTTTGAAATAGCAGCGTCTCTTTGTGTAACAACAATATGCTGTTGTCCTGTGGTGCAAAGCAGAAGTATTAGGTACTATACCTACAGTTAAACCATTTGAAGAGCTCAGCCTCATAGTGTAGCTGTCTCCACTGAACAGATCTGGTCATGAAGTTACAGAAGCCAGCAGATGGAGATTATTCCAGACATATCACCTCACTCTGAGTCATGGAAAATAGACACCAGCATTCATTAATGCTGCAAACCTGCTTGGCCTGGCATGGGCTGGGTTCAGTGGTCATTGGATTAGAATTTGGAAATCAGAACTCACTTCTGTTTGTAACTTTCCTAGTTCCTGAAAAAAATATTTATTCTGTAGCAATGCATAATAAAAAGTCAAGATGCAAACAGAGCAAATTAACAGGAATCGTGATTGACAGCCACTCAGAATGCCACAGAGAGGTGGCAACAGGGCAGGTTCTAAGGAGTAGGTTCAGGCGAACAAATGAAAATATAAATCTTCATAGAGCTGTTTCTTAGATTTTGTAAATCATTCACAGTTTTTATACATGCTAAAAGTGTGCAGCTTCCAGAACTGTGATGAGACAACCTGATAGCAGCAGAGTCTGTTCAGATCCACAGGTTCAGGAAGGCCCTGAGCCACAGCCTGCTGGTAAAGAACCAGTTTAGCACCTCCAGTCTTCCTTTCCTATCCACTACCAGACACTGCTGCAAGGGCTGGACAGGCTTTGGTCTGTGGTTGTCCAGAGAGTGAAATGGCAAAGAACTTCATAGCAAACTTTCTTCCATGAAAAAACAGACTCATATGGACTTGAATTACCAAGTTTACTTCTCTTTTTTAAATTCTGGAATAATCAAATTATGTAAAGAAACTTTCAGGTGGTTCATTTATCTGTCACCTGATCCACGTTCAGCCAGCCACAGACTTCCTGAGGCAACCGGCAAAAGCAACTGAGTGGGAGGGTTTGGAGTTTTTTCTTTTTGTCTGTGAAGAAAAATCAGCCAAGTACTTTGGGTTCCCCTCTCCCCTTTCCTCTGAAGGCAAAAGCTGGATTTTACTTCTTGTTAAGTCCTAGAGATCAAATCCAGAGTTAGGAAAAAGTCTTCCTCCAGATCAAATTGTCAGGGACTCAGCAGGTATTTTGGTTTTTCTCTGCATTGAGGCCATGGTCTGCCTGTTGCAACCATAGCCCTTTTCATATGGTGCCTGTAGCTGCAGGGCCTTGTGGATGGACTGTGGTCTTCCCATGTCCCAAAGACATGGAAAAGTTCAGTCTCCCGAAGTGCCACACTCACCAGTACACTGCACAAGCCTGGCTAAGTGAACTCCTGGTCACACTCAGCCATAAGCTCCAAGAATTATATGAATATTCATTTTGTAAAAGTAATTCTCTCTGATGGTCTACATTTGTGCAAAAGCCCTCCAGCCACCCTGGATGTGTGTGCACTATGGCACACTGGCTGAAGCAGCCTATTCGTCTTCAAACAGATCCTGTAAGTATCTCATTACAAATCCCCATTCTTCTCCTAAACCCAAAAAAGCTAATAAGGTGGGCCGGTGTAGATGTGACCTACTGGGCTGTGGCCACAGCTAGAGGAATCACATTGTGGAAAGACATCACATACCTGCTAAAGAGATGGTAAATACATTTCCAAATGAAAGTGCTGTACTGCTGGACATCGAACCTGTGCCTGGGCATTTAATCACTGCATTGAGCCTCAAAAGTGCTCCACAGGCAAACGAGTACTCCTGAGTGTGGCAGCTCAAACCAGCTATGTGTCAGCCCTCAAAACAACTACTCAGGGCTTCTGTGTCTGAAGATACGAGCTAATCGCTGAAAAATCCTTCAGTGCTGGTAAAGAAATAACAATTTATATAATAAATATATCATTAACCCTTTTTCACTTCACTGGCACAAGTGTGGTGATATTTCTTGCATTTTCAGTAAGATAAAATAAAACTCCCTGACAAGACAAAAGGAATATGAACAAATAAGTCGAGTTATAGCAAAGTAAACCCACGTCTATCATTAAACTAAAAACAGTGGTTTAGCTTTGTTCTTGCCTGGGTTGCAGGAAAAATAACCAGCAAAATAACAGGGAAGAAAGTGTTAAGAATAGAAATGCAGATCATGAGAATACTACAGAGAACTGTGAAATTATTTTGAGTTGATGAGCCTTGATATTGAGACTAGATCATCTTTAAGGTGCCTTTCAACCCAAACCATTCTATGCTTCTATGATTCTGTGATTCGGTGGTTAATGATAGGTTTATAACTGGAAGAAACAAACTCAGTGAGGTTATTGGGGGAAGGAGGAATAGCTATGAGAGAATAGCACCAGGAGGATGAGGTTGCAGGCTATCCCATCATACCAGTTCATGAAGCCCACTTGTTCTTAACATAGTAGATTGAGTGATGCACTCTAGTGAGCTGGGGAAAAAAAATTAATAAAACCATTTGATGATTAGACTTTGAGGAGCAATGTGATGCTCAGTGTTTCTTATGTAAGAATTGCAACTACATGTTAAGAAAGAAAATGTAACAGTGCAGGGAGTCAGATATTGTACCAGACTGTCCAGAGAGGACATAGCCTCCTTCCCTGCAGACACTCACCACTCAACTGGAAATGACCGTGAGCGAGCTGATGCAATTGAACTTTCTTTCTGCAGGGGCTAGACAAGAAAACTTCTGGAGGTCTCTTCCAGCCAACATAGGATTGTGATTTTTATGAATTTCCTTTGTAAAAGAAGCCAGTGTAACTTTAGTTCTGTTAGGGATTAATATGTCAGTTTTAACAGACAGGTTCTTGGTTATTTGTTTGCCTGTGATTGTCTGAGTTCAGTGACGCTCTGGGCATACTAAAAAGCTATTTATTTCATATGGTTTTATAGGAAGGTTTGACTAAATGATGTTAAGTTGACAAGGGTTTCTGTTCCTTCTATATATTGGTCGATTGGGTTACTTTTTTATCTGTGTGCTCTCATAGGAAAGGATGAATACTGTTGCATGATTTTTCAATTAAATCAAGATGCGCAGTCCAGCTCAACATTCATTCTTTAAAGTTACGTAAATAAATGTTCATAATGAATCACAAAATCTATTAAAAGAGCAGAACTTGTTTTTTACACATAAATATATACAACATTTTTAGCTCACCCTGAATCCATTCATTCACTTGTCAGGCTTCCTGAGGAATTAGGAGAAAAGCAGACATGCATCTCTGTTGGAAGGAGAAAAACAGTGGTCTCACTATGGGGAGGTGCAGTCAGCTGGTGTATCTCAATTAAGAATAATTCCTGGCTGTGCTAGTTCTCTGTCTAGGCACCATACATAGTTTAAATCACTCCTAGCCTAGGAAGGAGCAATTCTCAACTCTAACAAACTTCTCCTGTGCACTTGAGTTAATATTTTAAAGACAGTTAAGAATTTAGACTCTCAGAGGCCCATAATTTGCAAAAGCTGTTCAGTGCCTACCCTGTACTGATTTTTAATGTGAACCTTTATGAATCATAGGAAGCAAAATTACCATGTATCTCAGGTTCACATTGTTAATATAGGAAAACAACACTACTGTGTCTTATGATGGAGTTGTCTGGACTGTGTACGCTGAAGAGAAGTATGCTGTGTTGGGAGTCACAGAGAGATGCTCCTTTGGCTCTCAAAGAACCAGGAGTCATTCTTAGCTGAAATATACCAATGAACTGGACCTCCTTGTAGTGACAGAGATGTTTTTCTCCTTCTAGCAGAGATGCCTGTCTGCCTGTTGCCCGGTTCTGGGAAGTTACAATCCTGTTTACTAATATGGTCCATGCAACTACTTAAGGATACTACTCTGTATATTGACATTTCAAGAAACTGACTTCAGCTGTGTGGTTAACAATGAGATCTCCAGGGTTTCTTCTCCAGCCTTGGAAGTATGCAAAGTTCAGCAGTTTGTACTCGCAATCATCTCTGATCAAACTGTGCACATGAAATCACAGAACCATAGAATGGTTTGGGTTGTAACTGACCTTTAAAGACCATCTATGGTCTCTATGCCAATGCACCTGCTATTGGCTGGGACACCTGCAACTAGATCAGATTATTCAAAGCCCCATCCAGCCTGGCCTTAAACACTTAGATAAGTGCTTACAGGATCACCCTGTGTGAAAGGAAACTGATCTGCTAAAGTAAAAGTCATATAAGACATTCTCTGTACCTGCAATATGTCTTATAAACGCAAACTTGTTCCACACAGATTTCTGAGCAGAACAATTTTGGCAAAGAGTGAAAGCCACTGTAAGATAAAATGTTGGAAAGTAAAAGCACCCTCATGTGTTGCTTCAAACAGGCAAGCAGCAGCTTTAATATGTTTAAGATCAAAGGGCAAGTTTTTCCCCATATGGAAAATAAGTGATCACTTTGTGTATTTAACATTCTGCATAAGCGCAGTAGTTGTTCCAGAACCTTTGCGATTCCACATTTAATAAAATAACTCATTATTGAAACAGAAACATTATTGCTGCCAGAGCAATGCACAGGCCCAGCTTTGGCACATGGAAGCCAGACGTGTGAGCAGCAGCCGTCTTCCTGACAGACACCCCAGGGGAGGCAGGCCCTTCTGTGGGCACACGAGGTGCTGCCCTTCCACACCGCTGCCTGCTGTCACTACTGGTGTGCAGTCACTACTGGTGTGCTCTGCAGCCCCGCCTTGTAGGGACTTCAGAATATCTTGTTTGGTGCACGGAAGAAATTATGTAACACTCTTTCCAGCTGGAGTGATTATGAGATAAAAGACCCTGAAAAATAGAGGAAATGAGTCACATCATTGGGTTTGACTACGGAGACTCAGACAGAATAAAGGCTTATTGTGAAAAGTAAGTGTTACATCTTGCTTTATGTCTCAAGACCTAAACAGCTCTGCAAGAAGTTTTCTGTTCTCAAAGTAGTGTGTGATACAGAGCCATAAGCTTTTTGTTGTACCCTCTCCAGCAAGACCTGATGCTTGACAAAGTGTGTATCTGCTCTTTACTTTTAAAGACAAAGAGACTTAAGCATAGGAGGAAATAGGTGAACACCCCACTACCCCCTCAGTTTTGAGACTTTGTGCTGCTTTCCTGTCAATATTATATAGATGAGCATGGAGAAGAGATAAGTATTGCCGTAAGTAAGTTAAACTCAGGAAATTTTCATTGCCATTTGAACTTTTCAAGATGGGATTCTTCTTTTGCAATCTCAGATGCTTCTGCCATCAGGTTCTGGTCTGTTAGTACTGCTGCCCAACAACAAGAAAGGGCACTTCAGATTCCAGAAAGTGCAGGACTTATTTAGATTAGGGAAGACAAGACTAATGGTGTGGAGTAAAACTGAACACCCTCAAGCTAAAGTGCCATGATTGATTCTTAGAAGTAAGTTTAATACTAACAGTGCATTACGTTAGAAAAATATTCCGTGTTCCATTTATATCCTTGTTTACTACTGTGAGAAAATGATAGGAAATTAACGGGATTTTCTTTGCTCTGGTGATATTTATGAGTCAGCTCATAATTCCCAACACAAGCCATACTTCCACTGAAGTCAACTGTAAGGTTTCAATAAAAACCAAAACCCAGCTACTAGTTACTAGGAGTAAATAAAGTTTGAGAAAGAAGACCTAGATCTCAGTACATTAAAGAAATTTTTTTAAATGTTAATACTTGATAACATTATGGCATTATTCTGCCAAGTTTAATGAGCCCTGGCATTTCTGGCTGCTTAGATTTCTGTTGTAGCTGTGAGGGACATTGGGGCTATAAGGTAGCCTGGACTTCTAAATACTGTTGTGCTCATCACTTTTTTTTTAATAGCATCATGGGTATATGTTTTTTTTCAGGACAGACTTGCTCTTGCCTCCTCATTCTCCTTTTTAACACTCCACAGTGGAGTGCTCAAAAATATTCTTCTGTATTTCAGTGTAATAAATATGATAAATCATTCCTGTCTTAATCAACTTGCTGAATTAAAGCATCATAAAGTGATTGGATTAATTGGTATCTATGACTTTTTATCATTTTGTACCATTCCTCCCACAGCCACCACAGACTGATATAATTATGTGGTACAATACACGTCAAAGCTCTGATGTTTCCACTTAATTTTTTTTTTAATTTAAAAAGAAATAATTTTTAAAAATGTGTTTTATTGTCTTATCTANCAATATGTCTTATAAACGCAAACTTGTTCCACACAGATTTCTGAGCAGAACAATTTTGGCAAAGAGTGAAAGCCACTGTAAGATAAAATGTTGGAAAGTAAAAGCACCCTCATGTGTTGCTTCAAACAGGCAAGCAGCAGCTTTAATATGTTTAAGATCAAAGGGCAAGTTTTTCCCCATATGGAAAATAAGTGATCACTTTGTGTATTTAACATTCTGCATAAGCGCAGTAGTTGTTCCAGAACCTTTGCGATTCCACATTTAATAAAATAACTCATTATTGAAACAGAAACATTATTGCTGCCAGAGCAATGCACAGGCCCAGCTTTGGCACATGGAAGCCAGACGTGTGAGCAGCAGCCGTCTTCCTGACAGACACCCCAGGGGAGGCAGGCCCTTCTGTGGGCACACGAGGTGCTGCCCTTCCACACCGCTGCCTGCTGTCACTACTGGTGTGCAGTCACTACTGGTGTGCTCTGCAGCCCCGCCTTGTAGGGACTTCAGAATATCTTGTTTGGTGCACGGAAGAAATTATGTAACACTCTTTCCAGCTGGAGTGATTATGAGATAAAAGACCCTGAAAAATAGAGGAAATGAGTCACATCATTGGGTTTGACTACGGAGACTCAGACAGAATAAAGGCTTATTGTGAAAAGTAAGTGTTACATCTTGCTTTATGTCTCAAGACCTAAACAGCTCTGCAAGAAGTTTTCTGTTCTCAAAGTAGTGTGTGATACAGAGCCATAAGCTTTTTGTTGTACCCTCTCCAGCAAGACCTGATGCTTGACAAAGTGTGTATCTGCTCTTTACTTTTAAAGACAAAGAGACTTAAGCATAGGAGGAAATAGGTGAACACCCCACTACCCCCTCAGTTTTGAGACTTTGTGCTGCTTTCCTGTCAATATTATATAGATGAGCATGGAGAAGAGATAAGTATTGCCGTAAGTAAGTTAAACTCAGGAAATTTTCATTGCCATTTGAACTTTTCAAGATGGGATTCTTCTTTTGCAATCTCAGATGCTTCTGCCATCAGGTTCTGGTCTGTTAGTACTGCTGCCCAACAACAAGAAAGGGCACTTCAGATTCCAGAAAGTGCAGGACTTATTTAGATTAGGGAAGACAAGACTAATGGTGTGGAGTAAAACTGAACACCCTCAAGCTAAAGTGCCATGATTGATTCTTAGAAGTAAGTTTAATACTAACAGTGCATTACGTTAGAAAAATATTCCGTGTTCCATTTATATCCTTGTTTACTACTGTGAGAAAATGATAGGAAATTAACGGGATTTTCTTTGCTCTGGTGATATTTATGAGTCAGCTCATAATTCCCAACACAAGCCATACTTCCACTGAAGTCAACTGTAAGGTTTCAATAAAAACCAAAACCCAGCTACTAGTTACTAGGAGTAAATAAAGTTTGAGAAAGAAGACCTAGATCTCAGTACATTAAAGAAATTTTTTTAAATGTTAATACTTGATAACATTATGGCATTATTCTGCCAAGTTTAATGAGCCCTGGCATTTCTGGCTGCTTAGATTTCTGTTGTAGCTGTGAGGGACATTGGGGCTATAAGGTAGCCTGGACTTCTAAATACTGTTGTGCTCATCACTTTTTTTTTAATAGCATCATGGGTATATGTTTTTTTTCAGGACAGACTTGCTCTTGCCTCCTCATTCTCCTTTTTAACACTCCACAGTGGAGTGCTCAAAAATATTCTTCTGTATTTCAGTGTAATAAATATGATAAATCATTCCTGTCTTAATCAACTTGCTGAATTAAAGCATCATAAAGTGATTGGATTAATTGGTATCTATGACTTTTTATCATTTTGTACCATTCCTCCCACAGCCACCACAGACTGATATAATTATGTGGTACAATACACGTCAAAGCTCTGATGTTTCCACTTAATTTTTTTTTTAATTTAAAAAGAAATAATTTTTAAAAATGTGTTTTATTGTCTTATCTATTATTCTGGTTAACATGTGCGATAGCCATATTTAATGACAGCAAATAAATTGGAATCCCCATACACAGCCAGGGATCCCATAGATTCTTCATCTATATCGTGGAATTGAGCATTACTGCCAGAACAACCATGTTATTTTGCAGCCTGGAAAGCTATTATTGGAGAACTTGTGGGTACTTCTTTGTTCATTGTGGGTACTTCCTTGTTCACATGTCTGGAAGGATAAAAAATTGTAGAAGTAGCCAAGGGTTGCTAAGATGCCTTCTTGAGAGATATGATTAAAAGAAGTTCCTTTTGCTCATGTACTACAGTACAATATCTTTGTATGACTGCATTTGAGTGTCCTTTCCCCTGAAAAACTCCTTTAATTTTCAATGTTATTGACTATACATCAGTGAAAAACAAATGTAAAACCAAAGCAAAATCCACTATATAATATACTACTGGAGAAAAAATAAGAGAAATGAGGAAACTGATTTTTGTTCCAGAGCTCTTCAATAGGATGAAGTATTTTAGGTGAAAATGCACAGCTGACTCAAGTGCTTCCCACAGTATCAACCTATCATAGCCAAGTTAGGCTAATAGTCTTAATCCCAAGATTTTATTAAAATATGTCAATCAGGCACCTGAATCTGAAAGATTAAATTTTCAATAGCTTTTGTCCCCATATTTACCTTTAATTAAGATGTAAAACAGTACTGAAATCACAGAATCAGAGAATATTCTGAGTTGGCAAGGTACCCACAGGAATCATCAAAGTCCAACTCCTGGCCCTGCACAGGACAGCCCCAAGAATCGCACCATGTGCCTGAGAGCATTGTCCAAATGCTTTTAGAACTCTGGCAGGCTGTGCTGTGATACATCCTCAGGTATTCAAATGTGAAATATTCCCACTTTTTGTAAATTACAGCTCATTTGCTAAATAGGCTCATTTGATAGTGTTTTTTCAACACAATAACTTGACATCCAGAAGTACCTATCTGTAGTAAAAGATGTACTGGCAAATCCAGAGAAAAATTTCATCCAGATGCATGGTAACTCCCAGACCATACCCAGGAATTGTCTAGGAAAGTGGAGTTTTACCCAGGCCAAAATGATTCTAGTGGCAGTCCTCAGCATTTAATGGTGGAGACCACCAGCAGCCATTGGGAGAGTCGTTCCCTGTCACATCATTCAGCTGAATCACAGTGAGTGGGATTAACTCCAGAGGAAAAGGTAGACAGGCTTCTTTTCTCCCAACACACTGTGTTTCCTCCTTAGTTTTAGCTGCCATAACCAGTGTTGGCAGCGTTGGTCACTGATGGTCGATTAGGGAATGAAGGTGACTGTTGTCTGGCCCTGCTACAATAAATCACACCTTGGCTTTGCCAGAGCCAGCGGTGCACTCTGAGCACCAACCAAACAGGCAACTCTTGTGGCATAAAAAATACCCAGCAGTCCTGCAAGTTTTCTGTTAAATTTTCTCTGTTACTTAAAAAAAACCCCAACCAAACATGAGGTAGTAGCGATATTTTTATCTTAAAACCTGAAGACCCAAAAAGCTGATTTTGTAGTGGATTATGCTGCTGATTATAGAACACATTTCTTCCTTTCACATCTATACATTTCTTGTATTAAGGATTATTTTTCTCTTTAATAAGACATCTAAGTACAGTATGTTAGCAAACACTTTTACAGAAAAAGGTTATTTGAATACTTCCCTTTGCCCTAGACTTGAAAAAGGTTAGAAGAAATAGACTGCAATAGAAAAATTATTTTAAAGAAAAGGGTTTAAAGGAAAGTGGTTTTCACTTCTATAGCTTCATATTGTAATTGTTTAAATTTTCTCTATTTCATTATAATGAATTTTTTATCTTAATATTGTCTATGTTCTAAAAAAATTATATAAATTCTGCAACCTGTGATCAGTGGCAAAGACAACATAGTTTCTATTCAAATTTTAAATTAATTTTCTTGTGAAGTATCTGTGGTCAATCGAAGGTTGCTATGTAAGGTACCAGACTTGTCACTGAGAGTTGGAGCTATCTGATGCAAACAAAAAATCCTACAGAACTGTCTACATACAAATTTTATTTACTAAATTAATAATAATAATTATTAATTATAATAATAAACTAATCATTCACATTTGAAAATTCTGGTTTACAAAAAGACCTAGGCTTTGTGAGTGATAAAAGGAGCATTTCGTCATCTACAGATTTGAGGCAAATCAGTATTACACCTCCCAGTCATTAAAATAGTTAAGATCTGGAGGAGCACATGCTTTATTCTTATATTTCTGTGATCTCCTGTTGACACCAAAGAAAATAGAAAATATCTAGGTCACAAGTATCTCTGAGCATTAAGAAAAAGCATTTCCTGATTTTTTTTTGTTTTCTTTTAAGCTAATGTGCTTGCTCAAGGAAGAATGATGTCTCCTTTTTTTAGAATCCTGGAGAAACTTACCTTGATGTTTTATTTTTTATCTACAATGGAATGGATTATCACATGTGCATTTAATGACACTTTTATTTGTGTCCCATAGGTACCTGAGCTATTTGATTTGCTTTGTTTTGATATCATCTCCTGTTATAGCCTCTTCATTGCTTTGTCAATAGAAGCCAAATACAATCACTTAGCAGATACTGTTAAATATACAATTCCTTAAAAATATGTCAGAAAAGAACAATTTGGGTTGACAAAACTTTTTTCCACACTGCAAATGTAAGCTGTTTCATGCTTGATATACTGTTCTAATTTTTAGAATGGATAAACATCCCACAGTGTAATGAAAAATATTTTTAAAACAAAATTTATCCATCACAGCCTGACAAAGCTCACCTTTCTAAATAAGTTGCTTCAGCAGCATGCTCAGTTCTTAAAAATTGTCAGACATGAAATTCAGTTCAAATTTCTATGTTTCTGAGAAAGGTAGCAATTAATCCAAAGAAAGAGTATATAAAAAGACAGGTTTTCTGCAATACTTCTTTTTTCTCAAAAATTATTTATTAAGTTGCCTACTCAGTTTATTTTCCCATTTTAAGATTGTGAGGTTCTCATACTCTACCTCTCCATGGCTAGAGTTGTACGATTTCTGGGTGGAAGGCAGTGCATTATCAAGCCTTGAACATGCTACACTCTTCCACTTGGAGGAAAAGTTGAAGTGCAAGTCATTTTAAAGAAAGTCTACAGGAGAAATTTATGAGCTTTTTCTATGAAAGAGCGCTTATTCTCATGCAGCTTTTGTCAAACATTTTTAACAAATTGTAATAACCTTTGTCATATCTCATTTTCTTGCATAAACAAGTCACACTGAAACTATAAATGATGGAAAATTTAATCCACATGGCTTGCACTATCAAAACTGTTAAACTGTATTCTTTTCCACCATGTCAGCAGTGCATTATCTGTTCTATAAGAATGTTGAAAAGATTACTTTTTAAGGGAGATACTGCAGGACCTGTGTAACTGTCTGCCTCACGCCTGCACTAGATGACGTTTTCACTTTCAGTTCTTCCTGAAGCTAGGAAAATGCCTTCAGCATTTCTCTTTCGATGCCCTTTCGAGAGGGCATCTCCACCCACCTCCAATAACTATCTGCTCAGAGGCACCAGGAAGCGCTCAGAGGCTGAGGGTGCTGTCAGCTTTGTGCTGCCTTCCTGCCTTGAGCAGTCAGGTCTGCTCTGGGATGGAACATGGTACACCAGCTCTCAGTTGAACAATATGCATAATTCCTCCTCTGTGGGAACTTGGTACCTTGCAAATTGTGTGTACGTATACGAGTAACTCCTGGTCCAGGAGAGGATGTTTTTTCTTCTGTCCCCAGCAGCTGCATGGGATACTGAAGCTATAAATTCTCCCTTTCACCCGTCAAGAGGGTGCTGATAAAATCTAGCCAAGGCGGATACGTTGTTTTGCTTTTTGTGAGAACCACTCACAAAAATTAATAATCCGCATGAAAGTGTAACAGTGCTATGAAATACTGTCTTTCCTTCCTTTTTTATTAGGGTTCTCTCTGGGTATTTTATCCACTTGTCTAAACCTGTACTATATCTATTGGTGCTATCCATCCAGTATAATCTTCAGCACATTTATTTATCTAACGCCTCACATGGATTTTATGCATTTGAGGATTAAAAAATCGTGTAAAGGCAGCACTTGGGTACTCAACCCAGCAAGATCCTGACCACTGTCAAGAAAGCATGGTCACTGCCCCTGGCTGTGGAAAGAATTACTTTTGGAAGGGCTCTAATAGTTCTTTGTAGGCTCAGACCTTGTGAATGCAAACAATGTCCTCTAAATTTGCAAGCGACTGCATTAGTGTACCAGTGGGAAAAGAAAGAGCTACTTTTTGGTTGTAGTTAAAGTTAGCAAAAGCTTTCAAACATTTTCTACCTTCCATGCAAAATCCAGGATAATGGCACTACCAACAGTTTGCAAACAGTTTTGGTCATAATCCTGAATGTCCTTACCTCTATGGGGATTAAATCAGACCTCAAATAATACTGGAAAATATCTCTGGTGGTCTAATTGCTTAATTATGCCACTTTAACAGTGATACATTTTTATTATTTACAGAAGAGGCCACAAAAGTTTGCAGATGTTTAACTTTTGCTTATTTTAATTCTAGCAGTAAATTATGTAGCAAAATATCTCTTAAATTTTTTGTCCTTATGATACTCCTTAAGTAATGTTTTAACAATTGCTTTAATCTGGACATCCTCTTCCATATGAACAGCCCTTAAATCACACTGTAGTAAAATTCTGCTGAAAATTATATGAATGGAGAATTGATAGGTCCTAATTAACCAATAAGAAAAGTTTATGAGAGGCAGATTGATTAAATATCAAAGCTTCTGAGTTATATTATCTTTCATAAACTGGCTTTTCTCCAATTAGTATATGCTTTCGGGAGCAGGGGAATAAGATGAAAGGATCTGAAACAAAACTGATTACTGCTGAAACAAAATGGAAGTTGCTGCTTTTGATAAAATTCAAGGCTATGGCAGTACTTGAATAATTTTATGGGAAGTTGCTGCCTGAGGCGTATGTTTTACTGTCTGATACTGAATGCATGAGGAAAAACCATCTGGTTTTTTCAGCCTGAACAATTATATGATCCAGATTGAACCACTAGAGGCCAAATATAATTGCTCTGTGTTTTGTTTTGTACTACTCTCTACCTACAGCAGCATGGTCTTGTACAGCATGTATCATAGCACACAGTTCAAATGATGGCATGGGAAAATACTTTTTCTTCTATTGAGGGTTATCAAATTACTATCCAGGGCTTAATGTAATCCTCTGCATTTCATCTGTCACTGTAGAAATAGTTCACAATAGGAAAGAACAATTTCTGATAAACTTTGACCACTGTGATGTTTGAACCTTAGGGATTTGTTTTTGCTGGGCAGATCCTCATTTAACATCCAGACAGGTGAAAGGTGTTGCATCACCCTTCATGCCTTCAGTTCTAGCTGGGAAAAAGGAAAGGTGCTTTTGTTGCATGGCCTGAGTAAACAGATTGCACTAAAAAAAGATAGATAGTGAATCCTGACTATTCATTTACTTTGAAGGAAAGCATTTCAGTGATATATAAACTACTGAAAATATCCCACTTTTGTTGCTAGTGTTGTGTTTTACAGCACCCAAATGTATGCTTTTAGTTTTCCCATGCTAGTAGGATTGGGTTTCTCCCCTCCCCAAAAGTGCTTACACTTTAATTTTAGACATAATGTGCTGAGTGGCACTGAAAAAAGTATTCAGTGTTGGAGGGAGGAATGAGGGACAGAGGGGCAATATTTGAATGTGTGGGTGGATAAATGCAAACATTTTTCTTTTCTTTTTAATAATAATAATAATTAATAATGATGCTCCATTCCTTTTAGAGTTTCTGGAAAAACTGAGAACAAAGGTTATAGAAGTTTGGGAAAATTTCTTTGTCCTTTTCATGGACAAACCGCAGAACTACATCAACCAGGTGCTAATCTACACTGCACCTGGCTTTCCTGAATATTTGCTTTTATTTTGATTAATACACTGCTTAACTGTACTCATTCCCTTTCCTGACTCACCTTTCCCATCTACTGTGAATAAACACTTTGCCCACAGTGATATTCTAAAGCACAGTCCTGACAGACTATGGCAAAGCAAGTGGTGGGTGAGTGGACAATGCTTTTGTGCCTGTAGGATTGGGCTGTGACTTAAAAGGTTCAGGTTTATTCCACATGTAAAGACTTTCTGTGTAGCCTTAGGCAAGTCCCTTACCTTTAATGAGCCATGGTCTCCAACTGTGATATGGGAACAAGAAACTTTATTTTTTCCTACTGTGTCTGTTTTCTATAATTGTGCTGTAAGAAATCTCTTCCAAGTGAAAACTTGTATTGTGTGTTTGGACAAGACCCAGTACAACTGGGCCTCTAGTTTAGTTGGTATTACAGGAATAAAATCAAATGAGCAATTTTTAATACCTAAGCACAAAGGAAGTAAGCAAATGCCATTTTAATTGATTCAGGTCTAAAGAAATTCAGCAAAAGGAAATTACCTTCTTTTACCGTAAATTCTTAGTCACTTCTTAATTTTATTTTGCCTTCCATGCAAGCGTTAATGAGAAGAAACCACATTTATGCCTATGTCAGTAGGATGCAATTATAGGGGGGTTGCATCTGAAGACTGTAGCAGCTGAAACTACCAGTAATGTTCTATGAGATTTTCCATTTTTATAAAGTGAGGTGAAGGAAAGAAAAATTGCTCACAAGATGGATTTTTGTCACTTATCATAGAATCACAGAATCACAGAATTATAGAAGAATAGAATCATAAAATGGTTTGCGATTGGAAAGGATTTTAAAGATCATCCAGTTGCAACACCCCTGCCATGGGCACAGAACCTTCCACTGAACCATGTTGCTCAGAGCCCCATCCAACCTGGCCTTGAACACCTCCAGGAATGGGGCATCCACAAGTTCTCTGGGTAACCTGTTGCAGTGCCTCAGCACACTCACAGTAAAGAATTTTTTCCTAATATCTAACCTAAATCTTACGCCCCTCAGCTTAAGGCCTTCCCCCTTGTCCTATAACAACATGCCCTTGTGAGAAGTCCCTCCCCAGCTTTCTTGTAGGCCCCTTTTAGATAATGGAAGGCTGCTCTAAGGTCTTCTGGAGCCTTCTCTTCTGAAGGGTGGCTGAACAACTTTGATTTCTCAGCCTGTCTTCACAGAAGAACTGGTCCAGCACTGTGATCAGTTTAGTGGCTCTCCTCTGGGAGATGTCCCAACAGATCAATGCCTTTCCTTGTGCTGAGGGCCCCAGAGCTGGATGCAGCACTCCAGGTGCGGTCTCACAGGAGCAGAGAGGGGGAATCACCTCCCTCGACCTCTGGCCACGCTCCTTTTGCTGCAGCCCAAGATGTGGTTGACTTTCTGGGCTGTGAGAATGCATTGCCGAGTCATGTTGAACTTTTGTCCAGAAACACCCCCAAGTTTTTCTCCCCGGGGCTGCTTTTGATCCATTCTCCACCCAGCCTGTACTTGTGCTTGGGACTGCATGAGCCTTGAATAAGTTTTTTATTACATTTTAAGGGCATGTGTTGATCCTCACCTTTCTCTAGTCTAGAAGATAGGACTTGCCAATGGTGTATGCCAAATGTGAACTTTACCCTCCTGGATACTGTTTTATTTCCAGTCTTTAAAAGAATTTATATGCAAGGTCCTACCATATTTGATTTTCAGAGTAGAATTTCTCCTCAGCAGTTAAGTGATATGCTACTAAATGTGCCTCCAAGGTCTAATTGCATTGCAGATAGAGATTTTCTACTAGAAATTCTGAAGACTAGACCTACATTTTTATGTGATGTATTGGATATATTATAACACTACTATATTACACCACTGTCTTGATTTGAAAAGACAGGTGTCAGCTTAAGGAAGTCAGAAGCCTCCCTTGAAATGGAAAATGAAAACCCCTCCCTCCGAATTATTAGAATTTTGAAATTAAGGGGCTCTGAGGAAAAGATATGGGAATTGGAATAACAGTTCTTTACTCGGAAAATTGAAAAAGGAAAAAAAAACCACAAATGCAAGAGTACAAAACAAAACAAAACAAACCACTGACAGAGTCAGAAATAGAACCTGACACCCTGTTGTCACAGGGAGTTGGTAGCAGTCCGATTAAATGGTGGCTGCAGTCCTCCTGAATTGGCAGATGTAATCCTGTTGAAGCAGTGATCTTGTAGGAAAAGGTCTGGTTTTCCTCAGAAAGTCCAGTGGTGGTTGTGTAGCTCCTGTCCTCTGGAAATCCAGTGGGAAAGGCTCTGTCTCTGTTGCAAAATTCTCAATCTTTTATCCAGGTGGGAATGCTTGGCTCCTTCCCCCTGGGCAGAGCATCTCACAATGGGATGATGAGTTATGAGATAAGGCACTGATGGGCCATTAACAGCAGATAGCCCAGAGGGGGGAGGCAGGGAACAGCCATTAACAGATAATAGCCCAGAGGGAGGAGGCAGGGAACATTGCCACACCTGTTTTTTTCAATAGCTCATGAAGATGGAAATAGAATACATGGTAACCCAGGACAACCACTATGGAAAGTCCATATGTTCTGTGGGAAAAAGTAATCGTAGCTCCTGAAGCACAAGTGGATGCAGATGCAAAAATATATTAATGTTATATCCAGTAGTTAGAAACACAGAAGTATTTAGGTTGAAAAAAGCCTCTTTTGAGTCTTCAAGTCCAACCCCCTGCTAAAAGCAGAGCTCACTTCAAAGCCAGACCATGGCCTTTTTCAGCCAAGTTCTGCAATCTTTGGGGGCAGAGGTTTCACAGTGTGGTGCACTGACCCTGGCAGGACACTGGGTGCCCACCAAAGCCTCCCTATCATTCCCCTTCCTCAGCTGGATGGAGGAGAGAAAGTATAACGAAAGGCTCACGGGTCAAGATAAGGGCAGGGAGGGATTAGTATCTGCATTAATTACAATATCTATTCATGTGGGTTAGAACTTCTGCTAACGAGTCCCAGCAATTCAGACAAAAGTCAAAGGCCTGCTGTTGGTTGGTTGACTCACTGCACAGCATGACTGACAAGTGATTTAAGACGGAACTAAGCAAAACATTGGTAGAATCAGTTATTACTAGCTGCTGATTAGTCAGTTCTTGATATTGCAGGTGAAATGAACCTCTTTTCTCATCCAGTTCATAGGTGGTTTCACTAGCACAGTGCTTTTGCAGGTGAAGCAGTACAAGAGGAAAGGATAATCCTTACCACCAACAGTATGTGTCACAGCAATACCAGTTCTGCTGGCTCATGTCTGCAAACACATGTGCTGTATGCTCTAAGGATTGGACATGGGATATGCCGTAGCTCTACCTCTCACTTCTGGTGATTTGTACCTGAAGTCTGTTGCTCAGAAGGAGGTTGTTTCAGATGGACAGATAGGTGTGATATGTAAATTAGCTCTTCGGTAAGCTTATCCAGCAGATATTTGTGGTCCATTATGAGAGAAATGATTTTTCAGACCTGGGAAAAAACTGTCCCACTGGAGATCTTTCTTTAAAGACACTTAGATTATCTGGACTGCATAAAGTTAGAGGATTGTGATACGAAAAGTAACGTCTGTGTATTTTGGGTCATTTTCCCAAAAAAATCTTGTTTCTTTTAATTCTAGCAGTGCTGCTCAGAAACATATGGATTTAATAACAGGTTATTATTCTAATGTCTTTAATGAACTAAGTAGTGGCTGTATTCCCCTCTGCTAATGAAGGCTGTACAGAGACAGTCTTCTATTAATATTGGTGGAGTAGGATCAATATAGATACTGGGTCAGGGTACTGAAAAATATTAACAATTATTAATATTCTTTCTTTTTCAGTTTTCTCCTTGTGTTTGGTTGCTTGATTTTGTCCGTGTTTTCTACTATTCCCGAACACACAAAACTTGCCTCTGGTTGTCTCTTCATTTTGGTAAGTGAAAATTCTAAATACAAGACAATTTTACTGATACTTTTGTATACATTCAAATCCTCTCCCTCACCATGGAGGAAGTAATATAATACAATAACTGAACATTTTTTTAAAAAATCAGACTTTTCATTAGAATGATGAAAAAATGATGAAATAGAGGATTCCACCATCCTTTTATTTAAAAACAGGTCGGATGGTAAGACAGTGCTCATAAAGTATTGTACTGCATCCCCTTCTTTGCTTGAGAGTTGCTGTGGCTTATAACTGATAGATTTTCTACTGCAGTTTGGCAGTGACTGAGCATGAAAGACCTTTGATATTGCTGCTATCATTTAAAAAGTCAGTATGTAGTAAGAGGCACTTAAAATAGGAATTAATTTTGGTATCTTAGATACCGATTTGGGCTAGCTATTGGTAGATACTGACATTAGTAGCAGTTGCTGCAGTTGGATGTGGTAGTTTCATTATTTCTTCATAATATGTGCTTTTGTATTATGGGTATCTCTCCTTTTTCCCTTCTGAGGTAAATGAAAATGGCTTGAATCCCTAAAAGTGCTTAACATTTTTCACACACTGTACAGACACCACTTTACTCATCTGCTTCTCGATGGGCCATTTAGTTCTGCAAGTGATGGCCTGAGGATAGGCAGTAGTGAACATTAAAACGTCACTGTATACCCAGAGTTACCATGGTTATTTCAGTTCTGTGTATTCAGCAGACTGTGGCTTGTTAGGTAGCACCTGAGGTGAAGTAACTGTTGACAAATGCCAACATTTTAATTGCCATCACTGTATATATCCAAAAGCTCTGGTCTTAAGAACAGCTCCCTAATTAATGATGGCATGAGCAGGCTGATAAGCATAATTATGTTGTGTGCTAGGTCTTTACAGCACAGTGGGCCACTGCATCAAAATACTTGAACTAAATGTCCAGAGCTGGCGAGGTGCAGGTATGTGGTGTTCTGCTCCATTAGATGCTTTCTTAGCAGGGCTAATTAGGGAGAATCATGCTAAATGTTGCATTGTTCTTCCTAGCCATATTAGTGCTTTTTCTTTCTCTAAAGAAAAGATTGGGTGGCATTAAACCAGCAAAAATGGTCAGATTTAATCCTACACTCATACCTAGACCCGTTATTTACAAATCTGAACAAGACTTGGCAAATGGAAGTTTGTTTGAATGTTCTGCAGCTAGTTATATCATTGTAATTGGTACAATAATTGCTAAGATTTTTGGTATAGAAAACAGGAAAATATGATTAGTCTGAAAATACCCTATTTGTAATAGAAGGTGTTTTTGTGACAAGTAAACCGTTTTCCTGTATACTTATGCACATTGGTCGCAGAAATGCCATTTGTTCTGACATAAAATATGCATTTCCCATGAGCCACATATTTGTTGATTGTGTTGGTACACTTACCACTGCTGATTCCTCAGCTGGCTGATTCCCTGCACTGTGCCACGGGTCTCACAGGAGCCACAATGTGGAGGAGCTCTGTGAAGCCCTGGCCTTGCTCCCAGCACTGGGCAGAGGTGTGGTGAGCTCTGATAGCTGAGGCACCAGTCCTTGTAGAGGTGTCCATCAGCTGAACAGAGCTGCTCAGTGTCTACTGGGGGAAATACTGGTGATTTTGCTGCTATGGCTTCCAAGATGAACTTTGTCCATCTTAACTGTTCTGACTGTACCCTTCCATGGCATCCTCTGAACACAGAACAGGCCTTAAGGAGGAAAAGATCCTTGAAGCATCAATACTAGCCTTGTCCAACATTTCTGTGCTATAGCCTACTGTGTTCAGCAAACCTTTGGCAGGCATAAACCTTGTGATGACGAATTTTGCATCTCCTGCTGTGGGTCTCTAATGGAGAAAAATATAAACACAGCAAAGTATGAAGTTCCAGAAGCAGGCTAAAGCTGACTGCTTTATTGCAGTTTGCTGATGCACAGTGTGTTCCTTCTCTACATACTGAATCATTAGCTGTTATCAAAGCAGGCTTTTGTAGCCACAAACCAAGAGGAAAATACATTTCTACATTAACTCAGGAGCAGTTGTTTTGGCTGTGCCGACACCTAACTGCAGCCACTAGAGTTTTCGCAACCTTTTCCTTCCAGTGATTCACACAGCTCTTCCAAATGTGTCATTTAGTAAGACAGCTGTATTAACCATCAGATCTGGTTTAATACTGTTTGTGCTTTGTGCTTGAAATAGAAGATATATGTTTATTTTTTAATTAAGTACTGTACAAATACAACAATCCATAGAGCTGCCTGCTGGGTTTCTGTGAATTGTTTGTTTTGCAGATTTATTCCAGATGGTCTCCCCTACAGCCATGTTAATTGGCTAAAAAGCTAATGTAATGTTCCTTCAACTTAATACCTGAGCTGCTGCGTGCACTGGCACCTGTGGCTTTTGACATATTGCAGCTATTCACAACTACACAGGGAGATTAAAGAGGGAAGTGTAAATGAGCTGAGCAAACCTTTTCCTCCTTCTCAGAAAGGCTAGAGGAGCTGAGAAGATTATTCTTTTGCAATCAGTCAATTCCATTTATCTGCCCAAGCCCTGCCTTTCTAGAGAACAGAGAACATATCTCCTAATCACTGTATCCTAAATACTGTCTCATAAACATGCAACAGTGTGTGATAGCTCAAAGCAGATCATTGTTTGGGAAAGCAGTAATAGCTGAGGGCTTCTGAGCTTCAGCAGAGGTTAATGGACTCATCTGGGCTGCAGAAATGCCTGAGCTCTGCTCCCAGAGCCAAGGCAGACCTGCCCTGCTGTGTTGTGTTGGACCCAGCTTCAATTCTGGCATTCACACAAGTACTACTGTGTTCCAAGGCATCTTCTCCTTATCAGGAAACCTGTCAAGAGAAACGCCTTTAATATTTGAATTTTATACTTAAAATCAAAGTCCTGCAGATAAGTTAAGTGCATGTTGCATACAGTAATGTTGGATTGTTACATCAGTAATTAATTTGGTTAGATTTGTGTCCAGAAATAGTAAGAGTAACCAAGAGGAGAGCATCAGATAAAACTCCTTATACCTACAATGATAATTATGCTTTAGCCTCATCTACGCACACAACTTCTGGCACTTGAGCTGTAGCAGTGATATATCCCAGACAGGCAGTAGAATAAAAATCTACTTCAGCATCAAAATAAACCACAAGCAGCTTAAGAATCCAACTAACACAGCAAGAAAATAATCTTTGGTGTATTGCTGATCTACAAGTACATTTGCTAGCACTTTATCAAATAATAAACACAAGGGGAGTAAAACCGAGGCTGTGAAGGCAAAATCAAATATTTTGGGGAAGGCAGCCAAGAAGGACTATTATCTGGAACTAGAGGTCATTCACTCTCTTGACCAAACTGTCTATATTTTAAGTTCATTTTCAATTAAATCTGAAAGTTATGTGAATTTTTCATTCACTTCTGTTTGTTTGCTGTCAATGCAAGAAAATTAATAAAATAATTTGAGTTGAACCATGAAGATTGGACAAATTGAGAAGAAAAAAAAAAAGGTCTTGGATCAGTTTAAATGCTTCATTTGACTTGGCATAAAATATTATTTGTGTATTTGATTATTTTAGAACTTTTGGCTTAAAACTCAGATTGAGGTTGTAGGAAACAAAATGTCATTTTTATTTGAAGTGAAAAAGCATCCCTTTTTTTTGTCATTTTATTTTTTAATCAAGATGGGGAAATTGAAAAACTCAAGTGAATTTCTGTAGGACTGTTTTTGTCAAATCTGTTTTGTGTTTTTCTCTTAAAAAGGCTGGTGTAGAAAGCCGTACCCAGATTTGTAGAACAAAGGCCTCTGAAAATGTACTCTAGGAACACATTCTTCAGGCAGAAATAGCTCCCAAAGATATAAAAGCAGACAGCGTGCACAGGAAGAAGCTGGTTTCTTCATGTGCTGTGGTCACTTACATGAATCCAAAAGGAGAGTCTACTAAGTGCTTCTAGCAATTAATATCTTTCCAGGATTTTTTTTCTCCTAATATTTTTTGCATAAAAGAAAGAAGACACACATTGATTTAAAAACACAGAGTATAGCTGCCCCATAGCAGGTAAGCATACATTCCTCTCTGCTCTAGGAAGTAAGCTCATCCATAGGGATGTAATCATACAAATCCGTTACAGCATCTTAAAGCTAGCCGGAGTGGATTTAAAAAAGGGAGATGGATAGTGCCCAATTAAAAGAAAAACATACCTTTTTTCAGTTTAGATTGTACCAGCACTTGAATCCTCTTGCCATGCTTGGATAAAAGACCACCACACCTGACAGAGGAGTTAATGGATGGTTCTATAGGACCAGCTATTAAGGCATAAAAACAAAAACTGAATGTCCTCGAAAGATTTTAATTATAAATACCTTTCTAACAACAGTAAGGTATAGATGATGTTACTAGAAGTTTGTTGAGTCTTCTTCTGAGAAAAACAGATTAATTGATCCCTGATCTTAAAAACGGTGAGTTTGTCAAAACTCAAAATCTTTCTCAAGAAACACTAATTTCTAGTGTTTTATTTTCCAAATCAATCCATAGCTGACATTTCAAAATTCCTCATAGAAGTCTCTGAAAAACTGCATTAGACATACAACACTGATGTTATCAAAGACAGAATAAGAGAGGGAAACATAATGTTGGTAAGGTCAAAACCTTCTCGTTTTCAGTCTTGTTTGGATTCATGTACACTAATATTATAATAAGGTGATAACATGAGCAAAAAACAATTCAACCATGTCATAATAAACTACCTGTTAGCTTTGAAAATATTCTTACCTTACCAAAATGAATATTTTCACATCTTTGCTGTTGACATTGATGCTTTCCTATTATGTATACAGATTTGACCAAGCCAGAGCTGACTGTTGTTACAAAAATGTGGACTAGAGTTCATCACAACTGCTTGTGAATCTTTGTGTAGAAACAGAGCAGACTTCCCACTGGAAATTTAAATGCTGGATGCACTTTGCTGAAATTAAAAGTTATTATGAGAAAGTCTGACAAAAAGCAAAAATGTAAATTAAAAGACGGAGTTATTTAAAAACAGTGGCTGTCCTCAAAGCTTAATTCTTCTCTCACAAGGCAATGTTGGCACTCCTAACCAACCAGCAAAGCTCTGTAACAAACAAGTACACACTGTAGCTATGGAGAGAGAGATGAAAGTAACCATAAAAATTATTTCCTAACAACATAACACAGCACTATATATAAAACTCTCTAAATAGCTATATATTGTCAGCAGAAGGTATCTATATATTGTCGACAATATTGAGGGTGATAAGTACACTTCAACAGATCAGAGAATAAAGATATCTCAATCCTGGCATAAGCCTATTATTGGTATGGTTCTGGGATTGATTATCCTGTTAGCAATGTTTTGTCCTTTCTTTTGTTTTATTCTTCTGTATTAAGTGGAAATTACCTTTGGAAAGGAAAGATTGAAAATCACACATTGAACAGAATCATTTTTCTATTGTAATTAAAAATGCAATATATTAGGTTCTACTGGGAAAACTTAAATGGGTTTGATGACCAAAGATTATTAAAACTGCATATGTGATCTACAATCCGGGGGAAAAAAGATCTCATAACTGGATCACTTGAAGAAGGTATGATAACTATGAACAGGTACCTCAAGTGCTACAGCATTCAGCAGCAAATGTACTAGAAGGCAAGAGAGATTTTGTCACTGCCAGAGCAATTCCCAGGTAGGCAGAACTACCAATCAGTTGTATTAAACAAGATCACACAGGCTGACAAAAGTCAGTGGCTGCTGGATGAAATATCATCCACAAAATTATTTTCCATTCCTCTGAATGAACAGGGCATGTATAGAGAAATGGGTGGTAATGTGCAGTGAAGAAAGATGAATGGACATAGCAAACCCACAAGCAGCGATAAATGTAACAAATCCATGACCTGGTACAATTTTAATAATAAAATTACTAACCTGTAGTAAGAAAGCCAGTGTTGAATTTCTAAATAGGTACTTTACACTCATTTATGTTATTGCTATCAGTTCCTATATAAGAGCTGTTACTAAGCTTATCTTGTTGATAACATTGTGTGGCTATATGCAGAGGGTCAGAAGAAAAGATACTGGTACTGAGAACAATCAGTTTCTGATTCCCTTTGTTTCCTAAAACAAAGAGAATTAATATTCAAAAGTGGAGAACATATTAAAAGAGCCTTTTAGCCAGCCATTCAAGGGGCCACTTTCTCTAGGAGAACACAGAATCTCTAGGAGGATTTTGAGATTAGGAGTGGAAAATGGGGAGGATTAGATGTCAGTGATGGGGTGGCAGGATTCATATTAATAAGGACATAATTCTTTGAGGAGGGGAAAGCATGTCTCCTTTTAGGTTGATCAACATATTGTTCTAAAAAACCAAACCAGCTGTCCTGGACTTCCTTTAAGGAGAAGTGAGAAAATTCTTTGCACAACTCCTCTTCCATGACATGTCTTCTTTCTTGTTTTATCACTTTAAGTGATAACAAGATAACATGGGAAATCACCTCTAAGGAATAAGTGTAATATTTTCTGCAGATGTAGATTTGTAATAGTTCATGCTAGATCCTGCAGTATTGAATTTTACTGGCTTCATGCCAGAGTTTGATATGGAGATTGAGAGCTACCTCCTTAAAACAGGCAACAAACAGTTGAGATTGCAACAGTAAAAATGGATAGATATCAAACTGTCTATCAGAAATTCAGACCTGACCTTTCTCAGGGAAATATCGATTTGCCAAATGGAAATGCAGAATATGTCCCCAGAGGAAAGCCAAAGTACATGTTTAAAAATAACATGTAAGGAAAAAATCTACAAACCATTAAATGTCAATGGAAAAGAATGCTGAAGAAGGCAGCACGTCAGTGATATGAAAGCTGTTTGGAAATCTAGGGGATATCCACCATATGAGTAACATAGAAAAACTGCAATCCACTCAGTCGCTTTGCAGAGATGTGACAAAGCACGTGAAGACACAGCTTGCTGCAGTCAAAATGTGAACTTTCCTCAAGTGACAGGAGAGATCTGTTCACAAGTTTCAGTTTAAACGCTGTGAATTCAAGAAAATGACCAGCACATATCTGGAGAAACACACCATGCAATGGGTGAGCAACTGGCTCATCAGTTGGGCACAAAGGGTTGTAGTGAATGGGGTGACATCAGACTGGTGACCTGTCACTGGTGGGGTTCCACAGAGCTCCATCACCAGCCCTCCTCTTCAACATCTTCATAAATGACTTGGAGGTAGGACTGGAAGGGATACCAAGCAAGTTTACAGATTATACAAAACTGGAAGAAGCTGTTGACTCCCTGAAAGGCAGGAAGGCCCTGCAGAGAGACCTTGACAAATCAGAGGCTGGGCAATCACCAATCATCTTCAGTTCAGTAAGGGAAAGTGCCGGATTCCGCACCTGGGATGGGGCAACCCTGGATGTACGGACAGACTGGGGAATGAGATGCTGGAGAGCAGCACCATGGAAAGGGACCTGGGGGTCTTGGTTGATGGCAAGTTGAACATGAGCAAGCAGTGCCCTGGCAGCCAGGAGGCCCAACCATGGGGGGCATCAGGCACAGCATCGCCAGCCGAGCAAGGAAGGGGGATTGTCCTGCTCTGCTCTGCATTGGGGTGGCCTCAGCTCATGTGCTGGGGGCAGTTTTGGGCATCACAATGTAAGAAAGACATTAAACTGTTGGAGAGTGTCCAAAGGAGAACCACAAAGATGGTGAAGGGCCTTGAGGTGACACTGTGTGAGGAGTAGCTGAGGTCACTTGGTCTGTTCAGCCTGGAGAAAAGGAGACTGAGGGGAGACCTCATTGCAGTTACAGCTTCCTCGTGAGGGGAAGAGGAGGGGCAGACACTGATCTCTTCTCTGTGGTGACAGTGACAGGACCCAAGGAAATGGCCTGAAGTTTTATCGGGGGAGGTTTAGGTTGGATATTGGAAAAAGTTTCTTCACCCAGAGGGTGGCTGGGCACTGGAAGAGAATCCCCACGGAAGTCGCAGCACCAAGCCTGACAGAGTTCAAGAAGTGTTTGGACAATGTTCTCAGGCACATGGTATGGCTCTTGGGGATGGTGCTCTGCAAGGCCAAGAGTTGGACTCAATGGTCCTTGTGGGTCCCTTCCAACTCAGTTTGTTCTGTGATTTAGTGATTCTGTGAAATAAGTATTGAAATACAGGCAAAACCAAACAACAAAAAAATCTGTAAGAATCCAGAATAGACATACCTATAATGTAAAAATCCACTTAAAGTGAAGGTGATGGTAAATACACAGACACACACTGGAATGAAGTTCAGTTCTGAGGACTGTGAGTTGTGGGTGAGTTACAAAGGTGAATTAACAAAATAAGTACTGGCCATTTTAGACTTTTAGGCTTCCATGAAGTACCTAAGGAAGGGGTGTATGTCATGGACAGGATAATAACTTTGGTATCACATCTGAACCAGACAGGAATTGGCTGATTGTACCATATGAAGATAAGATCTCAGGAAATGTATGGCTCACAATGATATATGTATGTTTTCTTTTTCCAAGGGACCAAAATTCCATAAGCCTAGGAAAAATGTAACAGGAAAAACTGCAAAACAGTCAGCAAATGGCATGATGTGTGAAACAAAAAACTTGGTATACTGGCTCTCAAAATCTAGTTATTTGGCTGAAAAAGGGGGACCAAGTCAACTTTTTCACTGAACTTAAGGAACTGAATAAAAATATTGTGACCAAATATTTGTCTAAGTAGCAGAAATATTTGGTGAGGTGATATTTTTGAGAAACAAAATGCATGAACAGGATTTTGGCTGTTTGGGTGCAGTGCCTACCAAGACCAGTTTGTAAAAAGTTACAAACTGTCAGAAAATGCTTTCTTAAAGTTGTTTTCTGAAAATGTTTGATACTGGTAATGTTTCAGTATAAATCAACCGAGATGCATTTAGGTCTCACAGTGGTTAAAACATGCACAGATGAACACCTAGGGCAGCTCTCTTAATGAGCTTTGAGAACTGGGAAATTGCAAGTAATTTTAAAAAGACGGCTGCAGATATCATTTGCAGAGTCTCCAGCATTTAACAACTCCAAGTATGCTAAGACCAAAGAATAAAAGAATGGATATGCTGTCCTACTCTGCAGTACAGCATGACAGATATTATCAGTTAATTCACATGCACGTGGTCAGCCATAACAATTAGCCTAAACCCCTTGCATCAATACAAAATCAATATGGATGCCAGGGCATAAAAGGATTCAAAGTTCTGATGCCTGTTCTATACTTGTTTTGGACAGAGAAAAGACACAAAATTCTTCACAAACATTTCAAAAGTAACATTTTGGATCTGTGTTGCTACAAAGATATGCTTGAACGTCTGCCTCTAATGTGACATCAGAAATGTGACTACAGCAGAAAAAAATGCGTGAAGAAATCACAAAGGAAAAGCAAAGGCCTGGGTACAGCTGTACAGACTTCTTTGTTTGCAATACAAGGATAATTTTAAAACCAAAATTAGACCATTTACTGCTGATATCTTACTAAAGAGAAAGAAAATCTGAACAAGCACAGAGAACGGTAAAAAAATTTTGGAAAGTAGAAAATTATCCTATAATGTGAGTTTTATGCTATCATCTCCTTTAAGGAATTCTCTGAGATGTGTAATTGCACCTGACACATAAACAAATGGTATGGCACAAAGCAGTGAGTGCAAATGGCTGGAAAACTTAAAGGTGATGCAGTATCTGGGAAGGAGCAGGATAGACGTGGAGAAGTCAGTGTTTCCCATTGCCCTTTTCCCAGTTTGAAAGAGAGTATTCAGTGATCACTAGGGTGTCTCTAGAAGAACCATGTCCACCAGAAGGAGTTTTGGGATCTGTTTACCCACGTGTACAAATTGCCCACATGGTAATCGCGATAATCATGATGGCCAGTGCAGTCCTGTGGCACTCGTTCCTCTGGCACCAGCAGGTCCTCAGCAGTTGGCCCATGATGGTGATGTGAAGTGAGTCAGCTGGTCTGGGGAGGCAGAGGATGCTGAGGAAGGTCAGCACAGTTTCAGTGGTAGGAATCATGCATTGTGTCTGATATGGTAAATACTTATATTTATTCTATAAAAGATTATGCAAAACATAAATAAATCTATGTAATTCTGATGCTGGGTTGTACTATCTGATTCAAAACTGTGTTTACTTGAAATAAAAATTCACAGCTTTTTCTGTTGCAAAGGAATAAAGAAGAAGCATGACTGATGTGTGCCATGTCAGGTATAAACACAAAAGGCTAAAAGGGAGTTGGATAGCATAAGTCATATATATATAACACGTGGACTAAGCATATAACTGGGATTTTAATATTATATCAATAGATTTGTAGCTGTGTGTTTGAGTAAAAGGCACTAAACGGATTTCTCAATAATCCTCTATTAATGTAGAATCTACATGGAAATTTTTAATCATCAAGTGCACTAAAAGTATCACATCCATTATAAAACTGATAAATGATTAAAAGGTGCATAAATTTCACTTCATGCTTATTGTGTATTGCACTGGGAGCTGAAGTGAAGTCTCTAGTTGTGATTTATATGCCACTAGTAGGTTCTATTCTGGGTTATGTTTTTGGATTTATGGCTGTCTCTCCCTCTGTTAAACTGCAGTTGGAAAGTATTACAACACTAGTTTCTTAAGTGAATGTATGCACATGTAGATATGCTTGTTAGCTGTTTAAAAGACGTCCCTTTTTAGTGCTGAACCAGGAGTAACACAAATGTGTTCAAATTTACTATTATTTTAAACCATAAAGCATGCACATATTCTTACCTGCTTGTTTTAATCTGGAAAATGGCCAGTATAACAGAATTGTCTGTAGTCCTACACCAGCTTCTGCATCATACCTATTTAAAGCTCAGACCTTTGTCAAGTTTCATTGAGACAGACCAGTACTGTGCTTCCCCTCACATCCCAGTGGCATTATCTTTAAAGTGCACAGCCCAGCTTTTGAATTCAGTACCTGGAATCAGTAGAGGGTTTTTTTTGGCTTAAGAGACAGATGTTGTTGATAAGCTGAGGTGTTCTGTTCTTTGCTTTAATTGAATGATAAAACAATCTCATCCTCTTTGACTATGAGTAATAAAGCATTGCTATTTGGATAGTATCAAGTATTCATGTGTCACCATAAAGATATTTTAGCAGCTGGTAACAAACCACTCGGCCATAAATTAAAGTATGAAAACATGTTTATTCCCCCTCCTTTCAAAATGATTTGGAAACACTGGACTTCCCTGATTTGGAAACACTGGATTTGCCTGTTTACGAGATTTTAGGGAAGAGGGGATATATCCCGAGCAGTATCAGATGGCATTGCTCCTCATGTTCTGCTGTTCTGTTAGTGTAGTGAGGCTAGCTGATTTACACCAGATGAGGATCTACAGTGCAGCTACACTGCAGAGATGTTTTCTTCAGAAATACTTGTGGCCCTACTGAAGCTTATTTCAGAGGATTCATTTGGTCTGTCCTTGTCCATTTCTCAGACTTCTGACAATGTCACTTGTAAACACAGTTCTCCTATGAGGTCAAGGCAGGCAGCTCCTCATATCAGTCTGCATCTCTGTTGGGCTACTTCATTAGCCTTTAGAATAATTAAAATCCCAATTTCCGTACAAGAAATAGAATTAAAATAACAGCAGAGACATTGTCCTGTGGGTGGATTTCTTATATCCAATCGTCAGCTCATTTACACTTTGGAAAATAACCAGAAGCATCCTAGATCAGCACAGAGTGCTCAAATTTGGTAATTTTCTTATTGCAAAAATGGATCTAATTCCCAGAAGTTACAGTCTACAGTAAAGGCACCTGATTCATCAACAGAAAATTATTTTCAGCTTTAATAAGTAGTTATGCTAAAGAGTAAGAAAGCTATGACACGAACTTTTTTCTGCTGTTAAAATGTTATGCTTAGGGAAATCTTTTTCATTAAAAACTGCCTGAGAAGCATATTATTGTAAACAATTTCAGCAAATCATGTATCCTAATTGGATAGGAAGAAAAAAAAGGGGGCAAAAAAGTGCTTATCATAGCTGTATTGTACAAAGTATACTTGATTTCCTTAATCATAAACCCTGTTGATCAGAGTCCTCTGGGACCTTTTATTAACAGAAACCTTGCTCTGGATGACCTCTCATTTTCTTTTCCTGCCATTTGTGTGACCCTCGTTGTTACAGTGGTGTAACAACCCAGGCACACACAGATGTAAAGAACCTCAGGAATACACTGCTAGCCAAAAGCAACTGAACCTTGCAAGCCCAAGCGTGTCAGCCTTGCTTCTCTTGCATGTGCATGGTTCCCCATGACAACCGGAGCTGCATACGCAGAAGCATTTCAGAAGGAAAAGCTCATCAATTTGGATGAACTGTGCTTTGAGAAGGAAGAAAAACTTTCCACTGTTTGAACCACCAATGCATCTGCCGTAGTGGTTACTGAGAGGTGCTAACTGTGAGCTCAAATAGCCAAAAAAGTGACAGATTGTAATAACTCTGGTGTAAGGCCAAATGCAGCTGTGATTGGAAAAGGATAATAAGATAGGGAAAAAGCAAGAAATGGCAAAGGCCAACGCACCTCTGCTCTACCTTGGAAGGGAAGGGTTAGGTTTCCAGTAAATCTTAACTTGCTAATCAGTTCAAATATAGCCTTGCTTAAGTTTGAAGAGGGCCAGATTTATAAACAGTGCAAGATTTTTCTCATAAGTAGTTCAAAATTAATGAGGTTCCATTATATTACATGTAGGACAGAGATACTTGGAATGTATCATTTCTTCAGCAAGACTACAAAGCACGAAAGTCTAATGATTTATTCCATCACACGCCTTTCCAATTATGTTCTGATCTTCTGTTTCAATTGCTAAGGAATTAAACCCAAGTTCTTTCAAAGCCTAGATTTATGCTTAAGTTTGCAATAAGCCTTCCAAATGAAATATAAAAGAATAAAAATCCTGATCTTGTTTGGGATGCATCCTTCCAATTTTTGCCCATGGAAGACCAAGAACCTTGTAACTTTACAGCTGCCATAGGAAAAAATAATGTTATTCCCCGGCCTGTATCAACCTTGACAGAAATTTGCCTTTACATTTTGACTGAGTGCCCTGACTACTAAAACATTATTTTTTGACCCAGTAGTGTGGAATTCTTTGTCTCTCTCTGGTTTTGACCTGAACTGATCCAAAATAAAACAAAGCTGTCATGTGTACTACTATAGAGAGTTCTGTTTCAATGCATTAAATATTTTTGGAAAATTCTTTCCCTTTAGACTTTTTATATTTTATATTTATTTGCTTCAAAATCATCTTTTATTTGAGGAAGGAGGAGTCACCAGGATATATGGGTCAGTTTGAAACATCACTATTTCAATAAGTGCTAAAGTAAGTGTTAAACCCCATCTGCATTTTCTTCAATGTCTTTTCTTTTGTTGAAGCTTATACTGTACTTTAAAATCTCCAGAAACTTGTTATGGGTGGAAGAAAATTACATACAGCATTTTTAAAAGCAGCAGTTCTTTTAGCATCCCAGTGCACAGAGACATATTTCCTGCATTTAAGCTCAATATAACTACAGTTGTTATATTGTTTAACTAGTAGAAAAAATTGTTTAAGTAGTAGAAATCTTAGTTAATTTTGAGGCGATATAATCATGCATAAATTTGCAATGGTTCTAGAAATCGTAACTCTTTTGCTCAAGGAACGAACAGGTATTTCACATTGTTTCCTCAAGAAAAATCTTATACTCTTACCCTATCCACCAAAAAAAAATAACTTGAGAAAATACCCTTTTGCTCTTTTTCTCTCCCAAAATAGATGTATCTCCAAGAAGTTTCTCTTTTCAGTATATGTGTTTGTGTATGAGAGACAAATATGATTCTGTCTCTACCACACAAGGGCACAAGGTAGTACACAGACTCTCAGGCACGTGCTTTCAGCACACAATAACTTTTCTCATCCTTGTCTCACTGAGCAAGCATAGCATCTAATAATGGCTAACCATAGTATAGTAATAAATACAAAACTGAATAACACTGGTAGGAACCAGAAGAGTAAGCTTTCAAAAAAAATTTACTTCTTTCCAACTACTACCAGCAGTTTTGTGATGTTATTTTAACTGACTTGAAGCTGTGGACTAATCCTTCCAGGATTGTTAAGTACTTTCTGTCCTTGCCAGTTCCTCATCAGAGGCCCTGACGGGGTCTAGAGTACGGGAGAGGACACACTCCTGTGTGTGTGGATCAGCTTCTGTAAGATGCCTGGTAAAATTTCACTGTGCTTACAAAGCGTATCGACCATCTGTACTCACCTTATGTTTTCCAGGGAAACAACAAACTTTAGTCAAGTGAAATGTGATTAAGTTTTAACAAGAAAAAGATTTTTATTGGAAGCAAAGAATTTTTCATGCCTCTCAGACCTCCTTTCCTTCAGAATCTTTCACCCTGTCTCAAAGAAGAAACTTCCTTAGAAGAATCAGATGTCGGATGGCCTGGATGCCTGCCATCAACCCTCATAAATTCAGAGGCATCCTCTAACAATGTGTAAACCAGACTTGACAATTCATGATTTAACTATCACTATAAAAGTGGTAGTTAAATAACTAAAATACGGATTCTTCCTTTTTTCCACTTGGCTTCTTGTCCATTTTATTCTTGGCCTACACAGAATTTCCTACAAGGAAATGTACCACAGGGTAGCCAACTATTAGGAATTATTGCTACTATATGGGGAACTTTTTCAGTTTTATAGATAATCCTTTCTGAAGTTGTGCAATAACACTGCCCTTGGAATTAAGTTGAAGTTTCTTGTAGTGGAATAAAAAGAAATCCTTAAACAATCACACTCATTTTTCCATGTGTTCTTTTCTAATAAAAAATGTGGTATTTTCTTCAGCCACGTTTTAGCAGAGGGATCTTATTCTGTTTTTGTGACTTAGGCATTCAGTATGGGATTTACAAAACCAAAAATGAAGACACTGAAGAAAGCTCTAAAAGTGCATTCAGTGTAATGTAGTTACCCAAGCTGACATGTTTTGGGAAGGAATACTATGCTTTCAAATTGTCCTATGACAGCAAAAGCAATTAAGTCCACAGTGTTTCAATGTACTGCCACTAATCATAATTTACTAAAGCACCATTACATGGCACAACATTAATAATGTCATTTGTTCAGATAAATTAATGCCTGAATTGACACATATGATATTTACAGCCTTATTGGCTTGTACAGTTGTAGGGTCTCACAGTCTAAAAGCATGCAAAATGTTTATTGGAGAAAAGTCAATATTGGATCAACCCTACCCTTGCAAATATTCCTCTATTTAATTCATTTGCAGTGCTTTTTTACTGGTACCATACTAGTCCTCATCCTGCAGGAATAACAAATTATTTGGCTGACAAGGAGCAACTTACTTCTGGACACAGAAATACATTGGGCTGCCAAATAAAACACAACTTCCATTCTTTTCTTCTTGATGGGCTCTTTAAGAAACTCCATCAAGTACTTTTCTCCTTTTGTAAACACACAAATTTTTCTTTTGTCATTTCAAAACACATAACTTTGTGATGGTATCCCAGAAGAGTATCTAAGTTTATAATTCTATACAGTGTGTATGTACTATATCACTGCATATTATCGAGCTGCAGATTTCCTTAGGGTATGGAGCTGAATTGTGCTCCAGGCGCTATTACTGCAACTCTGTTGACCTCACTGTTGTAATGAAAAATTTCTTGGAAAAAAAATTGCATAAGTACAGGTTGATGCTATTAAAATAGACAGTCTTAAAGAAGATTCCAATGTGAAAGAAAAGCAGGCCAAACAAGCAAGGCAAAGTTTCTAAATGCTTTCATTCACAGGTTGTCCAGGGAAAGTTATGCCTAGGGTGGGTATTTATTTATTGCCTTACAAACAATTACATACCCATTTTATGTAGTTACACTTGCATGTACCTTAACCTACTGATGGGAACAAATTGATTTCCCAAACTCATAATCTCAGTTACTTCACCTGTATATTGCAACAATGAGTATGTATCTCCCAAAACTTTAACTTTTAAACTAAGAACTAATTTTATGGATGCGGATATGGAATATTTTTCTTTAGCTGTATAAATTACCTTTGCTCTGATGCTCAATAACCAAAGTCTTTGAGTATTTTGCTCTGATATTTTTGTGTATTATTCAGTCCTTCAGTGTTTCATATTTAGTAGCCAATCTTAGCTGATACTTGATGCTATTCAGGTCAGGCTTAGATCATTCACTGTGAAGCTCTGAGGACTGTGTGCTGCTTGTAGATGTGTAACCATCCTGGGGAGCAGGATCCCAAGTTTGGCTTGGGATATTCAGATGCTCAAGGTGGATTGCTAGACACAAACAGTAGTGATAAGTTTCCTTATGTTCAAGTGTTGGTTATTTGTAACAGGCATTTGTTTTATTTGCCATTTCTAGGAATTTGTCATGATTGTTGTCTTCGGTTTGGAATTTATTATTCGTATCTGGTCTGCTGGATGCTGTTGTCGATACCGAGGATGGCAAGGAAGACTGCGCTTTGCGAGGAAACCATTCTGTGTAATAGGTGAGTGTCCCAGCTCTAGTATATTTTAAGATAAACACCTTCACCCTCCTGTTTTGTTTCTGGATGAAAACTATTGGAATCAGACCCTGTTTACATCCACCAGCTGTAAGTCCAGAATAGCTGTGTGCCAACTCTTATCTGCCCAGGGTTTCTTTGGATACAAATCATTACATCCCTAAAAACCAGTCAGTCCACGTTTTTTATGTTCTCCAAAAGATTTTTTCCTATGAATCTCATACAGCTGGCCTGTATATTGGATAAATGAGGCATTGAGAGCTGATCTCACTGAAGATCAGATGAGATTTATGCTTTTAATGGACACACTACATGTCTTGTACATACATACGTAGATACCATGTACATATGTGTACATATCATGTTCTCCTTATTTAACCTCTGTGATCAGACACTGCAAGAAGTTTGAAAACCTCCCTAGAGACATCTTCTGACAACATTGCTGCTTCCTGTTTTGCTGTTCTCTGCATGACAGTCCACATATCAGCTCTGCAGCAACACGAGCATGGGATACAGTATCTTCTTCATTATTTCTTCTAAATCTATTTCAAGAGACTATTCCTCCCCTCCTTTGCTCTAGAATTTGTCTGCGAGAATGGTGAATAGACTCACGACCAGTCAAAACCCTATTTGGAAAAGGGATCTGCAGGAAAAGAGTTTCCCAATAAAGGCAGAAATCAAAGATCAAATTCATATGATAATTCACAGGATGTCTGGTATAGTTTTCCACACTTTCTGTAAAACTACTCATAGCTACCCTCCTACTGTTGGTGAAATAGTTCAGGCAGGTCTTCTGCACAGATCACCCTGTTGGGGGATGGGTTACTTCACTTGATTGTGGTATTTCCTCCTTTCTCTGAAATTCACCTGCTCTTCTTGTTTCAACTATGTCTACGTAAGCAGTCTCTGGCCCTAAAAGCATCTTTTCTGTCCCCTTTGGAATCCTACCACTTGCCAGTGGAATAATTAGTAGAAAACAGTCTATTCCTTGTCTGCTTACGTACAATGTCTTCCTATGGTGGTTCACTGGATGAAAAGGAAAATTTGTTCTGCATCTTCTGGAAACTAAACCAATAGCTTGGATTTCTTGCCATTGACTGTTCTGCATGTCTCTTCTTCTATTGATTGGCTTTGGTCCATTTCTGGACTTTAGCATCCCAGAAGGGAGTTTCTGATGTTCAGCATCTCTCCAGATTTGATCTTTTGAGGAAAAACCAAGTCATCTTGCAGCTCTTGCTGCTTAAAGTAATTATTTGCCTGACACCTTGGCTTTGCAGTCATGGCAAAGTATGAGGCAGCAGCAAAGGTCAGAAGGCTGTGTTAGCCAGAGCATCAGTAGATTATTATCTCCCTTTATTCATCACTCATTAGACCGTATCCAAGATACTGCACCCCACTTTCCCCCTCCAACACCATACCTGAAAGACTTTAATAAACTGGAGTGAGTTCAGTGAAGCCATCAAGATGATCAGTGCTGGAGCAGTTGCCCTGTGAGGAGAGGCTGAGAGACCTGGGTGTGTTCAGCCTGGAGAAAGGATGGCTTCAGGGGGAAATCAATGAAATCAGTGCTAAGGCCTCCTTAAGTGCATGTGGCCAGTTTGGGCCTATTACTTTTAATTATTTTCTAAGTCATCCATTCAATTATTCTTTCCGTTTATTGTTACAGTGGAACAATAATATTTTAGAAGACTTAGTCTGTTTACTATTAATTAAATTTGCCATATATCTCCAGCAGATATTTTCCCTGATTATTTTTTTGTGATTAAACACAAATCACATAGGGCAATGGCCTGAGGGCTAGAAATAACAAATTTGAGGATTCCCTCAAGGGTCACATTTAGACAGCCTTTATTTTTTCCATTAATAACCTAATAACTAGAGAAGTTTTATTCAGGGACAAAGCTCTGTGCTTATGTTGGTGTGCCTACAATGTCACTGCTCTGACAAATTAGTTCATCAAGCATTGCTGTGTGCTACCAGGTTAGTAATTACATCTACCAAGTTATTTGACCGTTTTGTACCCTTGTTTATTCCTGTAAAAATGGGAATAACAGTGTAGTATTAAACTTTGTATTGTATTTTGTCCCATGTTACCTGACATTCCTCATTTTCTCTGATTGTATATGAGCTGGTGTACGTAATATAAAGGGCACAGCAACACATCCCTACAGGCATGTAAGGTACTTAAATATATACGCACCCCTGCAAATCCGAAATGTCACAGGTATATCACTCTGAAGCTTGGCTGTTAGCACTGCAGAACAGTGTTGCTGTGTTGTATTGCTCAGAAGAGCAGCAGTCCAAGCAATCCACATTCCTACTGCTCTCTGGAGCCTCTGGAGACCAGGGATGCTGACAACCAGGAAGAACTTCATGCCTGTACCTTAGCTCCCTGAACATCCCCAAAATAAAAGCGAACATGTCTAACTGGGAAGATACATGGCATCCACTCCCTGTCAAGCCATTTGGGGACACTGAAATAAATGAAGAGTCCATTGTCCTTCCTTCTGGCAATGGGCTCCCCGATGGTGGTATGTGACCTGACGAACTTCTGGCCACTCTCCCATGTGTATCAGAGGATTTACCACCACAGTGAAATCTCAGTCTGTGAGGGCAGCTTCCACTTGGGACACTGTAAAAATAGTTAGGAATAATAAATAAAATGCTCTGGATCAAAAGAGTAAGATCCTGCTGGTCTCACCTGCATTTCTGAAGTCTGCTGAGCTTTCAGAGAAACTTCTCCCTCTCCACCGACTCTGGAAGAGACTTAGGGACTCCTATGTGAGAAGGCCCAACAAGAGCAAGTGAATTTTAGACACAGAATCATGGAATATCCTGAGATGGCTCACAAGGATCATCAAAGTTCAACTCCTGGCCCTGCAGAGGAGCGCCCCCAGGAGTCATACCATGTGCCTGAGAACATTGTCCAAACACTTCTTGAACTCTGTCAGGCTTGGTGCTATGACACCAAGGGGTCACAGCATTCTGTTCCCGTGCCCAGCCACCCTCTGGGTGAAGAAACTTTTTCTAATACCCAACCTAAACATCCCCTGACACAGCTTCAGGCCATTCTCTCGGGTCCTGTCACTGGTCACCATAGAGAAGAGATCAGTGCCTGCCGCTCCTTTTCGCCTCATGAGGAAGCTGTAACTGCAATGAGGTCTCCCCTAAGTCTCCTCCAGGTTGAACAGGCCAAGTGACCTCAGTCGCTCCTCACACGACTTCCCCTCACGGCCCTTCACCATCTTCGTGGCCCTCCTTTGGACACTCTCTAACAGTATAATGTCTTTCTAACGCTGTGGCGCCCAAAACTGCCCCCAGCACTCGAGCTGAGGCCGCAACAGTGCAGAGAAGAGCGGGACAATCCCCTCCCTCGCCCAGCTGGCAGTGCTGTGCCTGATACCCCCCAGGACATGATTGACCTTCCTGGCTGCCAGGGCACTGCTGACTCAATTTAAATTTGGGGGTGGAAGCTTCTATTTCAGAGTTGTTCACTTTAAATTTGAGCCTACTTTTAGTAATATTACATTTCTCCAGGGTAGCTAGACTTCCTGGTGATCCAGCCAAGTGAAAGATTTCATATATTTCAGTTAGTCCATTAGCAGTTTCACCACAGCTGCTTCTATTTTACCTCTAGTCAAGCTACAGCATGATGGAAATTTCAAAAGTTCAAATTCTGTTGAGCCTGCAGAATGAGCAAATTCCCGCCAGGAAGCTTAAGTCCATTATCTGTAATCAGGCCCTTGAACTTCATGGCTGGCAAACCTTGTTTCAGAGCATTAAGTGATAGCAGCGACTGTTGCATATTACTGGATCAATTTTTCATTACTTAGAGTGATAGTGAACCATCATGTGACACTTTGTCAAACCTTTATAAACAAATCCATATCTACTGTGTTACAAGATCTTCTGAACATTTAATTTGAATTATTTCAATATATTTGTGTAATGGCACGTTGTGTGTCTGTCACCTTGGTATTTAGACACATTATATAGTTTATATACAGACAGATAGTAAATCTGCTGCTCATGATAAACAATGTAAACAGCCCCTTTCCAGTGTAATTTGAACTCTAAATAACCCAGGGATGGTCTGTAATTAAGTATATCCTTGACCAAGAAGACATATCTCACATCGCATCTCAGTATAAACCCCAGAAAAAACAAGATACAGCAAATTTCACTTTTGGGGATCTCCTGCCAGCTGAACTTGAACTCATCTTAGAAACAGTCTGCCCACTTCACTCTAGAAAATGCTCTGATAGTAGTAGTAGTAGTAGTAGTAGTAGTAGTAGTAGTAGTAGTAGTATTTAGGCTTCAAATAAAAACTTGCTCAGATAATCTCAGCAGCCATAATTCTGCACAATGAACAGAGGTGCTCTTTAGTCTAATTAGTCCCAAATAATGTAGATTTTTAAAATTAATATTTAGTGGCATATCTTCATGTTTTACAGTTCTGGCAATGGAGTTTTTAGAAATGTGTAGGAAAAATAATGTCTGCTTAATATAATCTATGGGCCTTATCCTTTCATATTTAATTTTGCTGACTACTACCCTTGCTGCTGAGTAATGTAACATTTGCTGGGATTAAGACATCAGGTCTCCTCTTTCTAGAAGTTGTATGTCTGCTACTCAAAAGAAATCTAGTTTGGTACAATGCAGTTCACATTGAAGTTTCTTTCTGGTATGAGCTAGAGAATTCAGCAGCCTGTGTTTGTTCATGCCTTGGTTTTCTGATCTTACACTAGTGTCACTATTGTGTTTGTGACGTAGAGTAGAGGAGCTCCTGCCGTGAATTGGGCAACCTGGGATGGGAGGAATAAAGAGACACGTTTGTGATAGAAAGGCTGTTAAAAGATAGTGACATTTTATTTAAAAGAATTTATTTGTAATAATACAATTCCTGCATTAGGAGGCTATAAAAGATATTTTCTTAAGCATGAAGTAGTTATCCATTTTGAACAAAACTAATATAACTCAGTACCTGCACTAAAATGTTTAGTAATTGCTAATTCAGTTCCCTTTTTTTAGGAAAGTGTCCTAAAGTCAAATATCACAGTCAAATTATTTAGAAATTATTTAGAAATAATGAGGCTCCCTGTCCATTCTCACCCAGGTTCTGTATATGATTTAAGCAGTCTTTCAAATTATTATTGATCTCTTATATTTGAATCTCAGAAAATACATTGTAGTATAATGATAAGGATAATGATGTTACTAATGATAATAATAATAGATATTAAATGCTGTGTATTATAAAATATTATGTAATATGAAAGTGTATCATAGAACTTCCAGTGCTGTTTATGAGCTGTGACTTGGAAATGTATGGTAAGGAGGGAAGAAACTGACAGACCAAGAAGCAGTCAACATTTTCTGGTTATAGTCTTCGCATGTTTGGTTTTGCTCACATTTTTTAGGGACTGGCTTTAAACTTGCTGCTAGTAGAGATACCCAGAATATGAAGTTGCTTAGACAAATACCTTTCTTGTCATAGTCTGCCTTTATTTGATTTGATGTTCATATCCTGACTTACTATGTTAAATTCCTATGATATCCATGGACAAGATAGCTTCTCAGGTACCATAAATATGTGTAAGTTTGCCAATTCAAAATTAAGTAATTATTAGTATAAACACTAGTTTGGAAGTTATAGGTAGACAGGATTGTGCCGAATCCACTTATCTGCCTACTTCAGTGTATGGAGTCTCAAAAGTTGTAAAATGGTTTATTTTTCAAATTTTATCATTCTTATCGTCTAACAAAAAATATATATTTTAATGATGTGAATAACATGTCAGAGTGTAATTGATATGCAATGAAATTCTCAGCTTTCTTGGCTTCTTTCAAGAAGTTGTGCTGCAGATCAGCTGCTTTGGTGTGTGACATTCTTTGTAACTCCCATTTCAGATCATCGTCAGCTCTTTCCTGTAGCTTCTCTTTGAGAAGAATTGCTGCTTTGTACAAGTTCTGCTTTTGCAACAGTGAATTATTCTCTCCAGGCAGAAATCTAGATACCTTAGGAACATTCTCATATTGGTCCAAAATAATCCTATTAGACTAGGTGTTTGTTATTTGGGCTTTTGCAACTGCCCATTACTTAAATTCATTACATGAATGCCATTGGCATTCAGTACTGTGATACCCCTGGCTTGCTGCACTGCTTTTCTTCAAAAGTCACTATCAGTGTGTCTTCTATTTTACTAACATGTCCATAATTACTCAGGGGTGCTTTTTCAGCATGTTACCATAAATTTCAATGCTAATGCCTTAATGTAAGACATTAGACAACTGTCACTCTGACTGTTTGAGCCATGTTTAACTACTCACATGTTAGTCAATCAAATCCTGCTTTCTCTCATGGTGTCCCAGCCTCAGCCCTGTCAGCCCAAATGAAAATGCTTGAAGAGGTCTAAGTGGAGTTATTGCATTGGCATATACTGCAGGATTCTTTCCAGACTTATTTGAAAGCAACTATGGGAAACATATTGAGAAATGATAGAGTAGAATGGAAAGGAAATGAAAGGAAAGGAAATGAAAAAGGAAAGGAAAAAGGAAAGTGAAAAAGAAAGGAAAATAGAAAGGAAAATAGAAAGGAAAGAATATTTTAGCTGGAAGTGAGCTACAGTGATCATCTAGTCCAATTACCTGACCGGTTCTAGGCTGACCAAAAGTCTAAACATTGCTTTGGACATTGTCCAAAAGCCTCTTAAACAGTGACATTCAAGGGGCATTGACCACTTCTCTAGGAAGCTTATTTCCATGTTTGACCACACGCTCCGCAAGTAAATGCCCCCTAATGTCCAGTCTCTAAGCACCTCTAGATATTGTACTGTGGGAAACCATCGCATTCAGGATTACCTGTATTAAGTACATTTTCACCAGTTCTTTTGCACAGATAACAGTTCCTTTTTCATTCAGCCTGCAGCATATGAGCAGGCAACATGCTGCTATTTCATATTTCCATCTCTTTGCTTCTTTTAGTTTATAATTATCTCTCTTATAACTGCTGAATGTTGTAATTTTATTGCTCTCTTTGCTGCAGACTAGTTTATTTCTCTTCAGGTCACCTCTGTATGAGTGAGGTCTCCAGGATAAAGGTTGTTGCTGCAGTTGGCTAAGAACAGTAGTTTCATTTTGCTTGACTGTATTGTTGTTTAGAACCATAGACATTTTCAGTTGCTTTAGAGATAGTGTTTGTTTTTTCACATGCAGTTTTCTGGTATCTACTCAGCTTTAATTTGTTAGCTGTCAGTGCTGACAGTTTAAAACAGAAGTTTTGCCCATTCTTACACTCAATATAATCAAATTGATTGCCAGGTGTCTTCATCCAGCCTTGCCACTAGCTTATTCGTGATCACAAAGCTTGAAGAAATGCAACTTCCACAGATGTTTCCATTCTTTTACGTCCCTTCAGAGAACTGCATATTGCCACCAGCACTGCTGAAGTGACTGATGGGCATAGTAGTCCAGTGGGAGTTGCAGGAAATCTCTGGTTTTGTGATCATGTCTCAAATGGTTACACTCCAACTGCTACATTAGGAAAAGACTTGTGTACAAGAGAGAAAATATAGATTTTTAATTCCTCCTTTTTACACCTGCTATGTTAAATACAGCAGTTAGGAAGGATTTGGCAATGTAACAATATTGTTACACTGTGTAACAGAGTTACAGTATTTATATCTGAATTTAATAAGGCTAAGTAGAAATATTTGCATATTTCTGGATGGCAAGTTGGGCATGTTCTGCACATTTTAATTTCCTACCATCCCTAGCACTTAAGCACCAGACACCCATAACCTGTTTTCTCCCATTAAAGAAAAATTGAGCTTTGTCCTTTGGTAATGGTTGATATTGCTGTCAGTGACAGATCCAAGGAAGGTGACCATCAGATCCATTTTACATCAACCTATGAAAGCTCCTAAATGGTGTAAAGCAAGCCACTTGCTTTCACCCTTGTGTTGTGTAGTACTGGTGCCCCAGCACATATATGTGACGACCTGGGCAGCAGCCAAGGCAAAGGCAAGAGCTCTTTAAGTCCTGGGGCTCCCCTTTGCCAGCCCAGTCTATTCATGTGACCCCCATGGTGGAAATGGTTTCATTGGTGATGAAAACGTCACAAGACAGATTGGAGAGGTTGTCACACAGAATGACATAATCTACTGTATTTAAGATCTCATTTTCAGATTGCTCCTGTTGGGTTTGTGAGAGTGATACCAGATTATGGGTTTTTCCTTTCTGACAAGCACTGAACAGAGCTTCTGTTTCTTTCTTCGTATCTCCCACACCAGGAAGTCTCAAGTGTGGCTGTGCAAGATGCCCCACATTTGTGTTCTCCAAATTATAT
>WEIT01020527.1:13437-77959 GCA_013389985.1 Dryoscopus gambensis | reverse complement strand
CCCACCACTGTGTGAATGTCAGAGTAGATTTTCAATACCGTCTCTTCCCTCTCCACCTACAAACAGGCTTTGTCTCTCCTGAGAGACATGTTTTTCTCTGCATGCTCACTTCAGCATCTTTATCTGTCAGTTTTCGCCCATTCACTTTCACCTACACATCATGGATTTTTCTGTTCCCACATTTTTTTGGCCTTTCCACTCCCAAGCCACTGTATCACCTTCACTTTATCCACAATCTGGGAATGTGTTAGACAAACACTTCCAGACCCCCTGCCTACCTGCCCCTGCGAAAGGTTTTAGAGTATGATGAAAAGGCCATGAAAGTGCACGCTCCTGCCTATAGATTCCCTTTGTGGCTGCAAGGATCCAGCACAGACACAGCAATTCTCCCCTGCAGGGCTGGATCATGTAGGAGTCCTGGCTGGTGTCTTTCCACTTGCTGACTTGTGCCAGAGACCCCTAATGGCGGTGTTAATACCTGTAGCCCAAAATAGCCAATCACACGTTGAGTAATCAGTGTGAGTAATCAGTAATCACACAAGAATTTGGATCCCCTGAAAAATCTAATTCCAACAATTCAGGGGAAAACATCTAAACTTGTCTTTAATTTTCCCCGGTTATTCCTTTATACCTCAGAGCAATGAACTTTACAAGTCAATTCCATCTTGTATTTTTTTAATCTAATTTAAATTGTCTTTTGATCTCACTTTTATAGGAAAGGGTAAATAGGAGGCATCCAACAGACCTTCTTATCTTCCCCTAGTTTGCATACCTCTATCTGCCGTCTCATATTTGTCTTCTGACTAACCACTCCTAAATTATTCAGCCCTTTCTCCATACACCAAGTCTTGCCATGCTGCAGCTACTTTGTTTTTTCGTTGCCGATAACTTTGTGGTTTTCTTAAAGCCTGATGTAATGAGCCTCTTTACTCATCAGGGGTGTGTGTGTGTCTTAATATCCATCCTGTTGCCTTTCCCTCCAGAAATTTTCAGTTGTTTTCCTCTCCATTGCAGTAGCCTTTTTCACTAAGGTCTACTGTCATCCAGGAACATACAGACATAGTAAAGGGACTAGCAAACCTTGTTTCCCAGTGCTTTCAAGGCACAAAACTGTTTCTGGACAGAATAAGTGAAGATTTATAGGAAGAATCTGCCTGTGTTACTCTCAGTTTGTTTCTTTAGCTGAACAAAAATTGGGTTGGCAAACACTAGGTCAAAGATAGAGTTTTAAATGTTTCTGTCAGCCTGTCTTAAAGCCAAATAAAACTGGTATTGAATAAATAATGCTTTATTCCTTCTGGCAGGTACATATTAATTATGTTAAAGATTATTATTGGAAAAGGCTAATAAAGTATAAATCCATGAAAGGCTTGCAATTGAACTTAATCTTAGCTTGCAGGAGGCCCTTAGATTTTTAAGATTTATTGAGCCAGCTGTTAATAACATAAAGATGTTTGCTGAGGACTTACTCAGTCCACAGAAAGATTGTGTATTCAACAGGGCCATGAACTATAATTGCAAACAGTACAACAACAGGTGAAATGTTCTCATTAATGTTGTTATTCTTATCTGGACTAAATAAAATATGGCAACCATAGCTACAATTTAAAATTCAGTCCTTGTTGAGCTACTGTGGTTCTCAGGCCATAGAGAAATATTTTGGCTGTCTACAGCACAAGGTAAAATTACATCATTTTAATGTTTTTGCAATCGTGATCTGACAATATGCTACTTTTACACAGGAACAGGATACGTATACTTTTAATACGCTGACACAATAGTGAGTAGTACTGGTTGATCCATTATTGGGCATGGAATTAGGATTTCATTATAAAATTTTTTTAAATGACAAAAGAAAAATCTTACTCATCTTTATTAGTTTACAATTTAATAAGGGAACATTTAGTTTTCACATCTAAAAAATATCTAGTATTGCCTTATTAAAAATATTCCTTTTCTTTCTCTTTCAGAATTTTTTTGAGTACCAAGTTAACTTTTGTTGTATTTGATTAGCTTTCCTAATAAGTGTCTTTGACTTGTTTCCAGTTCTCTCTTTGCCAGAAAAAACAGCTTTGTGTATTGGTGAGCTGTTTTTTCTAAGTAGACCCACTATTATATAAAAATAACACTTATTTGAGAAAAAGGTTGTCTGTATTTCCAGGAGGTTACTTTCATTTCACAATAAAATACTTTGCTTACTGAGATGATTCCAATACATTGCAAATAAAAACTACAAAGGGAAAGAAGGGTTCAAGGTGATTCATCTATTTGATTTCTTCCCTGGGGTATTGCTTAGCTGATGATAAGAAAAATCCAAGTTTCTATGCACAGATCAGTTTTAGTGGACTCCTTAAAATGGAAGGCAGTGACAAATGTAGCCATTTTCCACTGTAACAAATAATAAAATTAAACAGAGAAGAAGTATTAACCTCTGGATTCTTTTTTGTTCCACTTCAGTGCCTAGACAGTATTACACATTTTTGTAGAACTTCTTTCTCTTGTATGTGCCACTACCATATATTACTATTTTCCTGTTTTTCAACACCATTAAAAGTCAATTTTCACACTAATCTGTGTTTATCTCTGTGAATTATCTTGATATACAAATCCAGCTCACTTTCCCACTTCTAAAAATACCACTGGTTTGCATCTTGCAAAAAGATTAAAAAAGGAAGCGAAATCACCAACTTGTTTTGCCTGTAATGACAATTAAGATGATTTCCATCCAGATGGTGTTACGTATTTGAAAACACAAAGACTTTTTGGCTGTAGTGACAACAACATCTGCAAAAATAAAACAGCATCATCCATCCCAAGAATTTCCTGAAGATATCCTGCCAATTACTTTTACTAGTAGGTGACAATCACAACCTGTCTGGCATCTGAGCAGAGATCTGATCCCCACCCAGAAAAAAAAGCTATATTCAGAAAGAGCTGAAAGGAAACTTTGCCAGGACCCGAGATCCTGAGGATCATTATTTTTAGAATATGCCCAACTCAGATTATCTCATATTGCTTTGAGGGGGGGGGGGGTTGTTGTTGATGGTGGGGTTCACGCCTTTTTTTGTAAAATTGAGGCCTTGTAGGTGTAAGTCTGCTCAGCTTCTTGTGAGGTACAGAACTCAACTTCCTGCCGCTCCCAAATTATGCTAGAGATGTTCAGGTGATATAATTCAATGGGTGCTATTAAATTGCTTTTTGGAGGGCGGGTTATAGGCAGAAAATAATGCTTGAGGATATCATTTGAGGGTGAATTCAGGTGACCTCAGAAGGCTGCATGTCTCCAGAGTAGTCTCTAAAAAGCCAGTTTTCAGATTTTGGCAATCTTGTACATACTGACTTTGATGATAAATAGTTCTGCTTCTTCCAGTGAGATACTTTACAAAACATGATAACACACATTATCTTTCTAAATATGGTAATATCATTCATCTCTCTGTTCAGAGGTGTAATTACAGGTAAAGATATTGAAAATTCTTGGTTTCTGGGATAAATACTTATGTAAGGCCACTTTAAATTCAGCTCATATTTGACCAAATTTTTCTGTCACAATTATGTGAAATATCCCACTGATTTTATAGTAAGGGAACATTCACAGAGCAAAGGAAATACTACCTGATAAAAACATTACATTTGCCTCTTTTCAATATAACTGTTGCAGCATATTCTATTCAGGTTTTTTATTGTTTGCCCTCCTGAACTGGGAGAGGGAAGTGCTTTCAAGATAAAAGCAGTTTTCCAGCCAGTTACAACGAAATGACCTTTTCTGTCCTATGGCCTTTCTCAACAAATGCTCAAGGAATAGTGATACAATTATATTCCTTGCTGAATACTCCTCTGTTAGGGTATTCAGGGCCTTAAACTCTATGAATGTCTTTTTCTTTTCTTCTTCTTGTTTTTTTTTAGCTAGCCCAAAAAGCGTGAAGTACACCAATGCCCAATATGTTACTAGGCTGTGCAAAACGGCTGCTGTTCCAATAGTCAAGTTTGTGTAAACAGACCTTTTCTTTTAGGAATCTGGAAAAGAGCAATCTTATTTTCATTAACTGATGTATGGCTGAAATCCAGTGTCAGTCATCAGGCTTTATCTAAACTGCTTTAAATTCACAATTTATATCAGTTTAGGCTAAAGCCCATTGGATATATTTTTTGTTATCATATTTCTATAGTGTGATGTGCTCAAATACAGTCGTCTGGACTGTGTGTTGTGCTAACTTTGTATTGTAGTGTCTGATTAAAATTCAAAGTACATTTCTACATTTATTAGATGATACCCTTTGGTCCTGGCCAGCCAGCTGTAGAGATTATTGCAAGCAAATTGAAGAGAGTTCTGAGAATAGCAATAAGGACTGGAAGAACTGATATCCAAAGAAAAATTAGAAAAACTAAAATGCTGGTCATTCCTCCCTACCACCACTAACCTCTTAGCGACTCAGAATAGAAAGCTGTTAATTGTTTCTATGTAGTGATTGTTGCAAATCTCAATTAAAAGCTATTTCAACTCCTCAGCAAGTGAGAATAATTGCTCACTGTGCTGCCATACGCGTGCATGACCTGTGCCATGATAAGCAGACGGAGCCGATGTCAAAGTTGGCTGTGCTCTTAGTGGAGCACAGTGTCTCTGTAACACCACAGAATCATAGTGCTGGGGTTTTTTTAAAAGTAACTTTGAAATTGAGGATAATGAACTGTCCTGAGAACTATTCAGAAATGACCACTACAAGCTGTGCCTTTTCTCTGGGTCATGGATAGTAACTCTAGCTCAAAATTAGACCTCAGAAGGACAGCCTAAGGGTACCTTAGATTTGGTCATGCAGTTGCCCAGTTAATTTCCTTTGTGAGTTAATATAGCTGCAGGCTAGAAAAAAAAAACCTCTTGAGATTTTCTGCTTATTTCTGTAATTTGAGGGGCAGATATGCCTTACTCATGTCCTAGTTTGTTGTCTCTCTGCACTGATCTGTAGCTGGAGCACAGTAATTGACAGCCATTGACGTGTCCTGCCTGTTTTTAATATGAATGTGTGAACTCTGAGCATTTTCTGTGAATTTATAGCAAACACTCTTTTGATGATCTAGTGATGATCCAAAAATGATTAAATATTGTTCATTTTTCTATTCAGATAAAATCAAAGAAAAAAAAGCACAAGATTCATTCAACCTGTATTGTCTCAAAGTATTATTCATATTTAGAATGGAAGGATGTTTCAACACATTAGCATTAAATGCAAGCAGCAGGCAAAGCTCCTATAACATATTCTTCCTTTGAAGAATATGAAAAAGAGAAAGATGATGCAGGTTTGTGTATTAGTTTGAGCATGTGCATGAGCTTTGAGCAGATGAGAGATTGTAATTGATTACATTTCCTAATAACCATAGAATCACAGAATAGTTTGAGTTGAAAGGAACAACATCTAGTTCCAGCCCCCTGCCATGGGCAGGGACACTTTCCACTGGACGAGGCTGCTCAAAGCTCCAAGCAGCCTGGCCTTGAGCACATCTGGGAATGGAACATCCATTCCTAACCCTCTTTCAGTTTAAAGCCATTCTCCCTTGTTCTATCATTATGTGCTCTTGTAAAAAGTCATCCTGACATTCTCTCTGTAACTTTAGAGATTGTCCTGATGGCACATCAAGGTGTTGGGGTGTGGCACAATATCCAAGTATAGCTTTTGTGTTCCCCCTTTACTTATATAACTGGGTTCATTCCCATGATACCTATGAATGCTGTAAAATCTCACAACATCCAGGAAGCTCATGCTAGGAAAGTTGCATTGGAGAAGTCATTAAAAGTAAAACAATCCCTTGCGATGATTTATGATGCCTCCTTTTCTAGCATTATCATTCCTTCAGTCACATTATTAATCTCCCAGTTGCCATTAGAAATGCTGATAGTTTAGGAATGTCAACCACACCTCCATCAGTAACACAAGCAATCCAGAGTTTCTGACCAAACTTGAGCAGCCTAGGGGAGCCCAACACTGGCCTTCCTCTTTGAGGTGCGGAACAGGGACTGGCACATCTTGCGTGAGTTATTTAAATTTCAGGTAGTTGCATTACTGGCCTTCAGTTACTTGTCTTTACTTACATGTTACTGTTTTAGTGACATTGGACAATATATAAGTGTAATCTGTTACTCACATGAGTTCTGGGCTCATCTTTTCTTTGTATTTTTCCCAAAGGGGCCCTGTTGTTAACATGGTGGCTGTCAAATAAAAAAGCTTTTGTCAGTTAACAAGCACAAAACTTTCATGTAATCTCAGGGTTTCTTGAGTGGTACTAGGTGAAATGTCTGAAGTGAAAGAATTAATTGTTTGAAATTTAATTTGAAATTAGGTGTTCAAAAGTGAACATTGCAAAAGCTGCTGAGAGGATTTGAAATCTCAGACTAGAGTTTAAGAGGGAGGATGTTATCTGCAAGGATAAAAATCTGAGACATATTTCTAAAGAGTGAATAAAATCATCATCATGGCTGAAAAGAGGCCTAACATTTTGGAAGATCATATACAAGATATTAGCTTAGGAAAAAACCAAACAAAGGGGTAAATGTACATCAGAAACCTCTGTCTTTTATTAAGTCATCATAGATAATTTTGGAGTTATACTGTCCATTACTCAATCTCACATCTGAATCTTTTCTGGTGCTTTACAGAAAGACACAGAGTGAAAACTGAGACCCCATTAAATTAATTGAAATGTTGCTATTTAATTCTACCTGTTTTCCTAGTTTCTCCACTAAAAGATAAAGAGGAAAATAGTGATAGAAGTTTGGGAAAGCCTTCTTAAAATACAGAGGTACCACGGAGTCTTTAGCTACATTTGCATGGAATATGAAAGGAAGTTCAGAATAATATTTTGCTCTCTTGGTTTAAAAGAGAGCAAATGCCACGTGAAGCATACTGTATAAAAGTATGGCACGGAGAAAAATCATAATATACTTAACTTTTCGTTTTTTCCAGGGTATGTTTAGATAAGAAAATCAAGGAAGTTTAACATACTCAGAAGTGACTTTCAACTGCTGCAAACTTTTCTTAGGACTCTGATTTCATTCCAAGAAGGGTTTGTTTCGATTTATCTTACACCTGTTCCTAACAAGTTAAACTACACTGACATAATGTGCCTGCCTGCCTTCCCTACCTCCTAGGAAAACAGAGCCTGAGAGGGCTGCCTTAGGCAATGGACACATTCATCCCTTCCCTATTTCCCACCTGAGGAGTTGGGGATGGAGTTTTGGTGGGGGTTGCAGGTGTGAAGGGTGAAGAAGATGAGTGAGCAAAGTGTGAGAAAACTCCACCAGCCCAGGAAGATTCTCTTCCCTTCAGCTCTTTTACAAACAGGTTCCAGTGCATTTTCTGCTCCCTTTTTTCTTCAACCTTTCCTCCCTTTAGGGAGAACCTCATCCCTGCTCTCCAGATAGAAGGGCATACACAAGTAGATAGCTCCTTTGGACCAATGTTTTTAAAAAGGGGAAAGAGAACTATGTTGCTGTTGGCTTCTTCCTCTCTCATGGTCATAGGGGACCAGAGACCTTCAGTGGGGCACAGGGCTCCCAGCAGTGCAGGGCAGAGGCTGTACTCTGCTGGCAAGACTGAATTAATTTGAATTTTTTTCAGTGGGGGGCCTTCATAAAACTCTATGTTATAAGAAAACCCTGTCAGAGCTCTGGAATAAGTAGGAATAAGGGCAGGAGCAAGTCACTGAATTCTTTAGAACATTGTCCTATTAAAAGTGTTGATGGTAACCAAAACCCCCAGTAACCATTTTAATAATTTCCAGACTAAATGCATAATTCCCAGTATTTGGGTGACCTTCTTCTTTTTTAAGTTCTAAGAATGATTTTTAGGGGCATACACTGCTTTTCTAATGATCTCTAACTTGCTGCTAGCCAGTTGCTACTAAATAAAAATGGCTGTTCCATTGCTACTCTGCACAGAGCCATTGGGACAAGTCAAGATCACCCTGCCATCGTGTTAGTCAGCAGGGACACTGCTTCTTCAGCACAGTCTGTATCGTTCAAGGCATTCCAGCACCTTCTATGTTAGCCTTGGATCTAGATAAACACAACTAAATAGAGACAGAAGTTTGCTTTACGTGGGTACATGTGTGCTAAGTGTCTATGCCGGCAGTATGGTCAATCAAGATCTAGGGCTTAGTTCAGCAGAGTACAGAGGAGCCTGTCCCCTGTTACATGATATTCCCTGCTCCCCAGTCACTTCTTCTGAAGAGTACAGCTTTCCCAGGTCCAAGAGCATAGCTGTCAGATCTAGGGGATATCTTAGATGCCTTAAGGCATCTCAAATGGCACTGGACAAATAAATTTGGGCAGCTGAATTAAGCCTTTCTTGTGCCAAGCCCAGAGTGCGAGGCAGCTGAGCAGCCAGCAGAAGCCTTCCTGCGGATTAGCTGCACCTCTGTCAAGTTGACGTGATTACCTTGTGCTGCTTGGGGAGTTTAGACACCAGCTTCACATGCAGACACATAAATTTAAATATCTTCATGTGGAGCTCAATCCAATTCCATCTATTTTTCTGATCTCCATTAGAATATGTGCTGTCTTTAACTTTGCCCAGCCAGTTTTCCTATTTCTGAATTCTCACCCAGACCTCCTGGGTGTTGTGAGCTTGAGATTTGTACTGTGCAGAGGCACCCCAGGATACCTTGTCCACTTCTGGCTCTTCTTGATCTCTGAACTTGCTGGATTTAGAAGCAAATGCAGCATTTTTGGTAGCCAGTTATGTAGTAGCCACTATGATCCACATATGTAGTAGCCAAAGACATTTTAAAATGTCACAGCGTAAGACAGGCAGAAGGTCAGCCTAGGCCAACACAGGATGTAAAATAGTGACACCAGCCAACAGTGAACAGTCGGGAAGGATTGCACAAACAGGGCAAACATACAGTGATACTTCTCTACAAGAGTTTCTCAGCCCCCAACGTCCTGCTACTTGAAGACGTCTTAAGCCAGAAGTGGGCTTTTGGTATTAATTAGCCCAGGATTAAATCTTCTCCCATAAGACCATCCAGCTGGCTTTAAACCTATGTAGATTTCTAGCCCCTTGTGACAAAAGTTTCCACAATTTAGCAGGACAATCCTTAAAGCACAGGTTGTCTGTACCCCTGGAATTGTAATAAGAGGACAAAGCCATCCATAGGTGAGTTCAGAGAAACCCAGTATGTTTGTAGGCAAGGAAGGGTATTTGGACCTCAACTTCCTTTGGTGGCAGAGCAGAATGAGCAAAGGCTATTTCCTGCTGTACTGTGGCAGAGTAAGGAAACAGTCTCCTGCATGTAGGCACAGTCAGTATCTCTCACTGCTTGCCTATGCAGGTGGGGGGATTTTACTTTCTGGGTCATTCTTGTAGGAGCTCTGCTTGGGACAAGATGTGCGCTTCCACACAAAACAAAAGAAGTAAAACTCCTATCAACAAGAACCTGCTTTCAATTCTTCACCGACAAACATGGGTTTAGATTATCCTTGCATAGAAACATGCAAATACCACAAAAACTGAAGATTAGAATCAGGTATTTCTTACAAGGGCTCTTTAAGCTTTTGAAGTTTGCCAGGAAATTAATCATGAGGTGAGGAAGGACAGAGCTTGTCCTGTGCTTTTCTACTCCGTGCATAACAACGTCTACCCCAATCATTGTAAAAGAACATTATGCCTTCTCACAGCATCCATGTCCCATCACTCTGCTGCTTCTCCTCCTCTCCCTTTAAATGCTGTTCTTGCTCTAAGGACAGCTGGCTGATTAGTTCATGCACACCAAAGTCGCTCTCACAGTTTGAATCTGTGACCCGAAGAAAGAAATTGTAACACTTGCTGAGTTTCAACTAACTTTCCAGGCTTCCAGCTAAAAAAATGGTTCTGAGCACCCAGTGCTGTATTTCCTCCCTTCCAGGAAATGGTACATCAGGGGAGTTGTATCCAGAAACTATATTCCTCAACCACACAGTGTCTGTTCTCATGGGAAATTAGTACTGTGCTTGTAAGTCTGATTGTACTGGACTCTCACCTCTGGGCCTGCCCTACTTTTTCTTACCTCAGTTTTCTTTTTTGTCTCTGGACAGAAAATTTGCTATGGAAAGATATATAAAGGGGAAAAGTTCAAATCAATCTACTGGTTTGTACAGTTTGCTACATCAGGTTTCAAAGCTCCTACATAAGATTTCTTCAACACTGCCCCTTTTACCCATATGCTTTGAAAATTGCTATCCTCACTTTTCACCCTGGAGGCTCCCAAGGTAGTTTTTGACACTATCCCTGATCTCACATCCCTACCTCAAACAGGAATCTCTGTGCTTTGGATTACCACCCACTATAGCAGTCTCTCTTTTGTCCTTCTCATTCAGCTCATGTAGATGTATGTACTATTTACTGATACTTGGATATTAATGCTTTCTGTAATGTATTTCTTTCAGACATCATTGTTCTCATCGCTTCAATAGCAGTTGTTTCTGCAAAAACTCAAGGTAACATTTTTGCAACATCAGCACTGAGAAGTCTTCGTTTCCTACAGATCCTTCGTATGGTGCGCATGGACCGAAGAGGAGGCACTTGGAAATTATTAGGTTCTGTAGTTTATGCACATAGCAAGGTACGTAATCCTAGATGCTAGTTATGTCTGCTTGATATCTTCACTTGATGCGATTCAACAAGAGACCAAGGAAATAAGCACTTACCAGTTTTGAGCAGAATACCGAAAATTTTCTGAAATAACATCAATTGTAATATGAACTAACACAGATACACTAGGCCCTGTTTAGTGCTAAAAGTTTTAGGATATCTTGAAAATGTTGTCCTTCATATGAAGTTGTAATTTGTTATATGTTGGGGAAGTTGCTGAAGCATCAAACCATAGGAGTGGATCTTGTCCACTTTCAGAGAAAATTTGCATCCATAGGGAAGCACTTGACTTATAAATGCACAAACGCCAAAAACATATATGTAGATATTTTCACTGTCTTCCTTGAAATGTCATTCTATTCAGTCCATAAAATGGGAATTGATCTGTGTTCTCTTTTATCTAGGAATTAATCACAGCCTGGTACATAGGATTTTTAGTACTCATCTTTTCATCTTTCCTGGTTTATCTGGTGGAAAAAGATGCGAATACTGAATTCTCCACATATGCAGATGCTCTCTGGTGGGGCACAGTAAGTACAGAAAAGTAACATGGACTCTTTAACCAGTGCACTAAAGCGCTTTGAATTTCACCTACTGAGAACTTTAACTTAGTGTGCTGTTCCGTGAATTGTTTTCACTGACAAAAAACTGGTCTGAGAAGCTTCCTCCTTCAGCTCTTCATTTGCACATCTACAGATTATTTCAGTCCATCCTGCAGAACAGCAGTTTATGTGTTTCTGCTGCAAACCAGACCACTAAACCTTCAAGAGAAGAAAGCATTGTACTTTTTAACCCACAGCCTTTCAGTAATATAGTTTGCAATATGGCCCCACAAAGAGCTGTTTTGATACAAACCAGGGGGCTGTAAGCAGCAGTGCAGGAAGAGGAACAAGTGTCAGGAAAAAAAGAGGGGAAAAAAATCTTACATTAGCTTTGCATGAGAGTTTCTCCTTCCTCTGTACCTTAAGGACAAAGAGCAAGAATAAATGTTGGGGCTCCCCCCCCTCCACCACACTTCCCCTGGGGGGAGGGGGTGGAACCATGGCCTGATCATGGGATTTCCCCCTGCTCCCTGGTCACATGTACCCAAATTCTGTGTCCCTATTGGTCCAAATGTTCCCCTTCCCCCTGCCCTGAGAACTCTTTGGTGCTCACAGGATTCTCTAGTCTGTGTGCTGGACTGGCAGCCATGCGGCCAGAAAATAAACTTCTCTGAAACATCTACTCAAAAGAGGATTTCCTTATTCTTTCCATGGGCCCTGCTGTCTCTGGGAAGGTTGCAGAAATACCCCACTGCAGCAAATAAATATGTCCATTCTGGTTCAGCAGTGTTATTTTCTACAGGTACAAAAGCCCTGATTTACTTGAGATGATGGTTAACTATCAAATCAGTTCTTTTTACTTTGTTGAAATCTGTGGGATCTAAGTACATGCCTGACTGCTTTTCTGAAGGAGGATTATATGAATATGGTTAAATAAACTAGGCTTTCAATGAACAACAAAAAGCTGGCTTTGAAGTTTTGAGGGGTTTTTTTGTTTGTTTTGTTGTTTTTTTTTTTATGGCATAATGTGTAGGGGTTTTTACTTAAAAATGCCCTATAGTGATCCAGACTTCTCCACTGTGTGAGAGTTACTTAGGCAGCTTAAAAAATCTGCCTCAACAAAGCCTAAGGTAGTTATTGTCAGGCAGTATAAAACTCCTTTTCTTTTCCTTCTTATACACTAGAACACACACAGTGTGCTCTCACAGTGTCTGGGTAGTGAAATGCTACCTGGGAGATCATTAATGCTGACAATAACGTAGAGCACTCATTAGATTTCTTGGAATAAGTGTGAGACCTGAGCAAGCCTCTGCCATCTTTCCTCATCAGAGGGATACAAAAATGCAGCTTTCTCACCTCAGGCCTTTTGCTGACAGGATTTCATCTAGATTTAGTAATATCTTCAGACTTAGAGCATGCATACATGGGCTGTGCAAAAGCTCTTTCCAAAATGTCTTAAATTATTGAAAATATCTGTAAGAAATTTTGTCTGCATTTTGAGCTAAGGTCAAGGTCACTCACTTTTATTAGAGGCAGTTAGTGTATTTGAGATTTGTTCATCTAAGGGCTAGTCATTTGTTGCATGTCTTTCCTAGAGACTGTATTTTTATGTTACCAGTGCATAAAATTGGGAGCTTGGAAAAGCCAGACCTAGTAAGTATTACTTGTGCATTTACAAATATTCAGAAATATATTTTCCTGAAACTTGTTTCTTTAGAGCATCAAGGCAGATCACTGATAAAATACACATTTTATCCTGTAGGACAAACACCTGTAAAATTCATGTTGGCTAAAGTCGTGAAAGAAGGTTTTGCCTTCAGTTGCATCACTGTAGTTATTTTGTTTCCCATTTCTTCAAAAGCTGAGTTCTGAGTTTGCCTTAAAGCTTTCTAACCTTCCTATATTGACGTAGTTGTGAAGCCTCTGGCATTGGATGCTGATGTCCTTGCTGATGAGTACCCTGGCTCTGGCAGTCTGAAAACCACATTGCCCCTTTGAGGGTGGCAGTGGGGATGTGGTTCTGCACGAGACCGTCCTGTGGCAGTGCATGTTTTTGGGAATGGATGTTTTCAGACGTTTGATTCTCTGGAAAACAGCCTCTACCTCTCTGCAAGGCCGCGTGTGCCTTAGTGCTGCATAGGCAGGGAGTCTGGACTGAGCGGTACCCACCTGCCAGCTGGAATGGGGCAACATATGCACAAGGAATGAGAAAGTCTCAGCAAACTCAGACCTTCCCTCTGGCATCTGACTGAGGCTCGTGGTAGATCCAGATCCTTCTCCCTGAGCAGATCTAGCAGCAAGAACAAGACCTTTATTTTAGAATTTGCTTCTCCACTACCTGCTGACTGCTATTTTTTAAGGAAAAACCCTGCTAGGGGAATAATCACTGTATAAAGTGATGGTTAAAATATTTTGTACACTATGAAGTGAAAGTGTATGACTCAGAGGTTATATAAGTAGTGCAACTTAAAAAATCAGGAATCTTGTCTTGATTTCAGCAGGAAAAACAACATATTTTATTTTAAAACCTGAAAACAATATATATTGTATATTTCTATATCTTTTCTTCTTTCCCTAGTGTATGACATGAATACATTTAAGTTTAATGCACTTAAGCAAGTGCACAAAGTTACTGAAAATCAGTGTTCCCCTTACCTGTTATATTTGCCATTTTAATAGTAGTATTTTTCTTACAATATGTAAAACAGTATGTGGGAAATGCATAATGTGCTTCTTAGTCATGGTTGTTTTTACTGCCAGAGTATCCCACATGCAAATTTTTGAAAAGGACAGATTGTATGGCATTCTAGTCTTAGTCTCATTGGTTTGTTTATTTGCAAAAGTTGTTCTGACTTAAACCACAGATTATCTACCAAACTCTGGGCTGAATTCCGTGATGGCAGAGGTACAAGAAAGAAAAGGCTGCATCAAAGTCAGGCACAAATAGTCACCCTAAATTTCAAGCTTTTAGAGGCACTTATGCCTCTCCTTACAGGATCAGCACTAGCATGTTGCAATTAACTCATTCATTAATTCAGATTATTTGAGGACTGTACACTGCTATGGTTATTTCACAGACTCCATTCCTGAAGCCCATATTTTTATACAGAAATGAAAGGCAGGATATGGCATCCAAATTTACATATGAATACTCCAATGTATTTGCAATTTTATGCTGTACTGTGCAACCTGCTATTGAAACATCATGTTAATATTACTACTGTGAATATTCTTATGGTTGGGGTCCCCACAGTGTTGCCTAACACAGCAGCACACAATGGTGAGTGTTATATGAAGAGCTCAAGTTCAAAATTTGCTTTGGTAGAGAAGATAAATTCATTTAACAGAAGAAAATAACAAAACTATATGAGAACAAAAGGTCAATTAAAAAAACTAAGTATTTCAAAACCAAACCATGCATGGTTTTCTGAGATATACTGATGTTAACTAGAATTGTGTATACTTACAGTGACATTTAGTTTGCACACCAATTAGCTTTAGCTGCAAATGTAATACAGCTTAAGTTTCTGTCCCTCTTACACATTTGACGGAACTTCTCTTAATAAGTCTTTATTTTCTAGTAGTATCCAATAGTTACAGCTGGATACAGAATGGCTTTGGCACTCCACAGCGACCTGTTAGTGAACAAAACATATTACAATGAATTACACTGTCACAATGACTAGGTCAGATGAGTTAATATTGATGAAATTTTTCCCATTTAATGTAATGATGGCATGAGCAAAGGATATTTTTTTCAGTTAAGTGATGTCAGGTAAAGATTCAAAAGGTAAGTACTGCTAGAAGAACATAAAGTGACATCAGAAAGAAATATTAGGGTAGAGAATGGTCTCCTGAGTCCTGTCTCATCTAACTGAAGTCATCTAAGTTATATCATCACATTCATTACTATTACTATGTTACCTCACTTACATTAGCATATTTATTAACTCCAGCAATGAGATAACATAAGTTCTATCATCATTGTGAGTTTTGAGCCTGGCCAGATGACACTGCCTACTTTGGCTAGTCTGTCCAGACCCCTCATTTATACAAGTAACCAAAATGGAGCGGTTTGCATCTGGTGTAAAAGACAGGACTCAGCTAGCTCATATAGCCGTGCAGGAGTGTGATTCAGCTGCTTAAAAATCGGCATACAATACCATCAAAGATCTGTTGGACGGTCTGCTGCCTCTCCTGTGAGTGGTCCCTGTTCAGATGCCCTAGTACATCTCTGGTGGTACTAGACACTTTTTTTCTCAGACAAGCCCAAGTCCTACATTTTAGGATATGATGAGTTACCTTTGAACTTTGATCACTTCTCTCTTACCCACTTGTGGGATCCAGCCCTCCCTCACAATGCTAGCTGTAACTTTTGTCTGCTTCTCATGTTATTGTCAGTGATGTCTTGAAGTTTCTTGTGTTGTTGTGTTTTCACATGCAGTAGTTTTCCACACCCAGCTCAGTTAATTTAATCTCAGAATTATGCCAGTCAGGGCCTGGCCAGTGGTTTAGTCATTGACTAGCAGCATTTACAAAGATGCAGCAGATTATTCCCAAACTTGATTCTGAAGTTGTCCAGAAAAACATTTTCTTAGTTGTGTGGTGAGAGTAGCATAAAATGAAGATCAAACCCCTTTGCTCAGTGTTAAGACAGTACAGCATGGTGCTGACACTTATACACCCATGTAAAGACCATCCTGAGATAAAATAACTCAAAGTGAACAAGAATCCACTGATATTCTTAATCACAAACTGATACCATAAAGTCCTTATTACCTAGAATAATTGAGGGAAAGGCTTTAATAGGGTCTTTTTATTTTCTTTGGAGAAATTCCAGAGATACAGTGTGTGTGACTGCTCCTGGTTTTGGATTGTTCTCAGATGTCGGGTCCCAAAGGTTCAAGTTTATCTCTGACTTCTTTGGAATACAGTTCGCTGGCAATATCATTAATATGCAGATGACACTTGGTTCTGTTTCCCTCTCATCAGCCCAGACAGGAGCTATCTCTGTACTTTCCAGCGACTGGCAGAGATAGGGAGCTGGATGGAAGCCAAAAAAGTGGGCTCATTCCAGAGCTCCAAACTGCTTTGCAATGACTGGCCTGGAAACAAATTTTGAGGAACTTTTATTCAGGGATTCATTTGTTCGAGTGTTTCATTCCTCTCGGGCTCTTAACAGCCTCAAACTGTTCTGCAGCTGGCCTCTGATGTGAAGAGCTGTGATTATCTTCTTCAGCAAACAAATCAAGCCCCTCTGCCAGGCCAAGACCATGGCTAAACCAGCTCATCTCTGACAGAAAAGAGAGAGTTGCATTCTCATGTTCCCTCTTCCTTAGTGCTCCATCTCAGTCTCTTGCTGCCTTGAGGAGGCTCTGGAGCTTGTTAGGCACGTCTGTGAGCTGACACAACTGACCAAAGCAGCAGAAACAAATCAGGTAGAAATGTGGATCATTTTCTGCCCCTTCCTGGGTGGCATTGGCTTACTAAAGAGTCCTGAAAAAGCCCAGAAGAGGAGATGGGGCAGGGAAATGAGGAGGAGCAAGGAAGAGAGACCTGATAGGCATGCAAGGTGGTGTGTCTGTGATTAGGCTAGTGTTACGAAACTTGAGACTTGATAACTACTTGAAATTTCAGCTGCAGCCCGAATTCATCTCTCTCTCTTAGTTTCTATGGCTTTCTCAGGGTAAATTACACTCACAGCTTGTTCCCAACAATGGGAGCAATTAAAAGCACTGTTTACTATCTACAGAGTCCTAAATAGTTGAAATCTAATTACTTCCAAAAGACTTTCCTTCTTTTGTCCCGTGGTGACCCTGACATTAAATAGAATTGTTTTGGCCATCTTGCCTAGGAATGAACTTTGAGGAAGCTGGAAGCAAAATAATGTCTCTAGAAGGCAATTTCCTGAAGAATCTGTTGCTGCCAGAATATTTGCTAAGCCTGAACTTGCCCACATTTGGTACACGATGTAAAATAATTCTCCATGCACGTGTTCTCCCTAATAGCAGGCCCCGGAGTCCTTGGCACTCAGCCTACTGTTGTCTATCTTTGTCCTTTAACATCGTGTGCCGTTGCCTGAGCACGCGCCCCGCAGCCTCCCAGCCAGCCCTCGGGAATCCTCCTCTCTGCTCGCACCAGGCAGCTGTGTGGGTCTGAACTCTGTGAAAGCATACAGACACAACTCTTCCGCCAGTCCAGTCCCCAGGTATGGGATTGGTGTGCTTCTCAGGCCACGAGTAGCCCGGAGGGCAATTCCTTGAGTCACGGAAAGGCCTCAGCCACATACACAGATGAAGGCCTCATCTTTTGCCTTCAAGATGCACTCAGTGAGCCCCAACCATGCACCATTATCGCAGTGGCCACATTGCTGATGGCCAGTGGTCAATGAGGCCTCCCACCTGCACTAAAACCTGCCTCCCCTTTCTCTTTGACCTGTCCACAGGTAGGTCTGAGCTAACATGGTCCAACAGCCCGAGGTACCTCTGCATATGCTGCTGCATAGTAACCTTTGGACCTTCATGTCAGGAGTGACATAGGTGTATCTGAGCCTGTCAGGAGGAAGGGGAAAGGACCAGAAACTTTACTTAAAGTTCCGTCTAGCTTTTGATTAGTGTTTTCTGTGTTCCAGAAGATAAATCAAATTGTACTGATGGGTTTGCAGAAAATGAAGCTGCTTCTTGCAATTCCTTTGATTTTATATCATCTGCAAGCATCATCTTCCTTGCTATATTTTTCCAGTATGATCTCTGTGTAATTTATATTTGTTTAGCTATGCAAATACATACAGTTATATTTTCCTGCAGAAAATAAGTGAAACACCTTCACATCCATGGAAAAGACACTTTTTTCCTGCCCAATTTATATAATTTCCCATCATTTGCCTCAAATTTGAGATCAAGATAATGTTTCATTATTTTTAAACTTATTGCTTATTTAGGTGTTTTTCTCACATTTATTATTTATCTCATTTTTATTTAGTCATAAACAGTATTACATTTTCACAGAAAAATGTTAATGCTAATATATTTATGTTCATTTTTTTTAGAAACAGCTATATGTTTCATATGTTTTGGATTAATTATTGGAAATGCTGCTTCATGCAATGTAAATAATCTGCAACTAATCTGTCAGCGAATTCTGGTAAACCACGTTGTTCATTGATTTCTTTTTAGATCACATTGACAACCATTGGCTATGGAGACAAAACTCCTCTTACTTGGCTTGGAAGGTTGCTTTCTGCAGGGTTCGCTCTACTTGGCATTTCCTTCTTTGCACTCCCTGCTGTGAGTATGCCTATAACACTCATAAAAATAATAGAAACTCCTGTAGGTCCTGCCACTGTTATGATACAAAAAGCTGAAGGAAGCTGTCTGCATGAAGAACAACTGTTTAAGCCTTTTTGCACTGCAACAACACAAGTGAATTGCTATCCAAAATCCAAACAAAAGGTTTGGTGTCATTGCTTTAGTTTTGGGAAGTTTCTCTGACATGGAGAGATGATAGAAAGACAGGGAAATAACCCTAAATTAGGTTACATACTATTGTGTAAAGTTGAAAAACCTTCCTTTTGTTATGAATTGTGACTTACATATTACTGCTTTTCTTCCAAATTTTTCAAAACAAAACAAAAACAAAAATAAAAGCAGATTATATGTTTTTCTAACTTAGACTATAGAGAAAAAAACCTCAGGCATTTGTAATAGCTTGTCTTTTATGGCCATGTTTAAGCTACCAACAGAGAGTAGTAGAAGGCCTTAAATCAACTAATAGTTTATATTGTTGAATGCAAAATATGCAACTATCATTTTCCGTGAAAAATTGTAAATAAACATTACAGTTCATTTATGTTGTTTCTATCAATTTTCAAGAGACTAATGGAAATGGGAATTATCTAATGACTAAAATACAGTGTAGCTTCAGAAATAACTGCTCATTTTTGTGAGTGAATCTCCTTTTTTTTTAAATGAGTTTTGAATAAGCATGAAATGAGAAGTGGCATTTGTATTTTTTGTATTGTCTCCAGTGCAATGTCTTTTGATATTTTAATACTCACCTACTTTATCTATAGATCACTATAAAACTATGGATGTTATAATGCTTCATTTTTTTTCAACCATATAGATAAACCAAGATTAAAAGTCAGCATTTGTCAACAGCATTAAATCATCTGGTGCACTGCATTTTTTTCTTACTCTAGCTACAAAGAGTATTTCAGTATCTTTGACATACTATAATGCATTATAATTATAACCCATTACCTGTTTGTGAATCTTTGACATTTATTGACATCTACTGTAATTAATTCCTTTTGTCGCCTAGTCACCACTAACAAGAAAGCTAGTCTTAGCAGCACTACAATGAAAAGATGAATAACCTTACCTATTAGAGATGCCACAACTTTTGTTCCTCATGTCATTTCTATGTACAGATACTAGTTTTCCTCATAAATACTTCTGTGCTGAATCTGTCTGTAAAACAAGAGGTATGTGGGAAACTTTTTCACTTCTAACATTATTTTATCCTAAGAATCAAGTGGAAATATTCTTCCTTATAATGCAGACATGTCCAGCAGAAGTATTACACTCCTTGCAAGTCAAGGAGGAAAACATCCTCAGTCTTTGGATCTATTCAGTTAGAGTCAAATTCACCTTACTCAAAGGTAAAAATGCTAAAAGAGGAGAGGTTTCATAATCAGCTTTTTCATAGCCTCTAGAATTAACAATGGCTATTATTTAATGGGAAAGATTGAGAAGAAATGGTCTTAATCTGTTAAGAAAAGCATTTTATAACTTTTCTAAAATCAAAATTTATAATAAGTACTGCAGATGTGGACTTTGAGGTCCATATATGTCTGGCATATCTGCCAGCTGGTCATTTCCTCATTCCTGACTGAAGTTGCTCTGAATATCCCTGTTTGATTTTATCAATATAGATCTATATCTGTCTCTGTGGCCTTTGTAGTTGCAAGAATACAGTGTAGTACAAACCTGGGCAATGGATGGGGTGGGTGGTCACTGGTAGCACTACAGATGTTATGTAAGGAGTCTCCTGCTTCATCAGGAAAGGGGCACTGCTTCTACGCCTTATATTGTCCTATACTGGTCATAAATGTCTTATCTGAAGCAACCATATGGTGTAACATCTTCACAAAATCTTCATGATTGATGATGTATATTTGTTGAAAGACTACCTACACACTGAAAAAATAATATTGCAGGGCATCCTTGGCTCAGGATTTGCATTGAAAGTGCAGGAGCAGCATCGGCAGAAACACTTTGAGAAAAGAAGGAATCCAGCTGCAAGTCTAATTCAGGTAAATATGAAATCACCAAAAAGATAATAGCAGGTGATTTAAACTATATACTGGAACTAGTCCTATTATTTCCATTTGGAAAGTTTTGTGGAAATAATATTTAACAGATTGGTTAGTTTCATGAAATAACTGTGTTCAGTGACTGCTATGTGTTGCCATAATTCTGTACAGAATCACAGATTTATTTAGGTTGGAAAAGACCTTTATGATCATCAAGATAAACTATATATAGCATTTCTGTGTATAGCTTTTGGTTCTTCTATCCACGTTAAAGAAAGCAAGGCAAGGATGCCAAATGCATGCCTACAGTTAGAAAATTATTTGGAAAAAGAGAATTGACCCCTAGACAACCCAACTGACAGCACAGTGCTCTTGCCTATATTAAGCTACTTTTCATCTACTACAGGGTTTAGAGTATTTCAGAGAATTGTTTTCACTATCAGTCAATTCAAAAGCTGGAAATGTAGGCACTAGCAATTTCAAAATGTCTGAAATTGTCTGAAGTTGTTCTGGCATGGTGGTGCAAATCAACAAAAAGTGGCATGGTATGTTTTAGGCAGCTGTTTTGCATTGGCTTTTTCCTTAACTTTCAGTCCTAGTTAAAACTGAGAAAATACTCCAAAGAATCGTTTTGCACCAAGCTTTATTCTACTTGATGCACTGAAAAAAAAAGAGGGGGAAATAATCTTCTAGAGTCCTAGTTTATTTTCCTGGGATGTCAAGTGTTCTATGTATGCATTTATGCTGGGTTTTATTTTTTATATAATAAATCCAAATAAAGAAGCTGAGCATAAATTTGCTAGAGTTCCATGTTAAGTACGATAGATATCAGACTGTCTTTGATGCTTTCTTAAAGTCAATAAACATTTTCCATTATTACTGTTCAATTATTATTAAACCCTAAATATTTCAAATATAATATTTGTTAGAATAATTAAAAAAATAATTCCACTCCTTTGGTGTCTACTTTAGATTGATTTTTTGGTGTATTTTTTAACACATATATTCTAATCTACTTCTTCCACATTTGGTTGCCAGAGGAAACACGTAACATATTTAGGTTTTGAATGTAGCTTTTATTATTATTAGTTTATGACAGTTCAACCAAAATATTAGTAAGACAGTGTGCTAAATAGACAAGAGTAGCTAGCTGCTTGATTTTGGAGAGTGACTCTCAGTGGGCAAAATTATTGTGAAAGGAAGACATTTGTTGTGGGATCCCATGATGATGGCTGTTCAGCACTTACATGTTCATTTACAGGTGCAACACTTTCACTGATCCAGAAATTAATATAACATTCCCGGTAGAGATACTTTCTGAAGGCACATGGCCTGTCAGAGTAGGAAATATGAGAGCAGGCACACAGGAATAAAACCAAGGACTATCGGAGTGACTTTTAGTGAAAGGATGAAAGGGTGAAAGGATTACTGCCAAATGTTTTAATATAACAAATACAAAACTTGATCTAGGAACTGAATCCAGATTATTACAAGATATGTCTATCCCAGTTTTAGTGAATCAGGAAAGGATTTGATGAAGCATGAGAAATACAGAGGAGAAAGTATGGGAAAGAAGGGTCAAGACCTTCATACAAGTTCCCAGTATGTTACTGCACCGGGTTGTATTAAAGTCCTTAGGTACAGAACCATAAACACAACAAGGAGAAGACTGATAAGGAGAAGACATACACTACCACTGTGTATGATGATGCTCATACTAATATGCTACATATCAACTCATCATCTACAGTTTGTAAGTGAGACTGGAATGTTAGAGAAAGCAAATAAAACATTGGAAAAAATGGGTCAAGGACTGGAGAAAATTTTGTGTTCATAAGCAGAATGTGTCTGAACTGCATATCACTGGGTACTGTAACAGTGCCCCAGTTTTTTAAATTGTCTCTATCTTATCAGGGTAATGTCTGTTTTCTAACCAGTTACGCTGTAGAATTAGTCTGCATTAACTCATCTGTTACCACAGATAGACTGTTTGCTAGAGTCTTTACCTGACCTAAAGATAGCCGAAGAAAAGTGAAATGTTTCATGTGGACATACTTTTCTCAATTTATTTAGCTTATAAGAAATATTTAGTGTGAGAACTATTTGAACACAGAAGCTCAGAGAGGAAGTCTTGGAACCTACTGGACTGTTTAACGTAGCAGACAGAAACATAACAAATAACTCTGGCTATAAGCCAAAACCAAAGAGTTTCAAATTAAAAATAATGCAGAAATTTTTGACAATAAGAATGATCAACCAGTGAAGCAATTTTCAAAGTGAGTAACAGGTCCTCCATCTGTTAATGAAGACTGGATGTGTTTCTGGGAGATACACAGTAGGAAAACACAGAGTATTAGATTCCATACAAGAATACCTAGATGACATTTAATGGCTGACAATATACAGGAAGCACAGATGCTCAGCTAGTACAAATTAATATAGTTATGCTGACATCAGGGAACCAGTCCCAGCTTGTAGAACCGAGGCTCATCTTACATTTACATGCTCTATAAATCTAAACAATGGGTACATTTTCAATGCTCTGCTTTGGTCACTCACATTTGAAATTATTAATTTTGTGTTTTTAAACATTTAACAGTGTTTCAAACCACAGAGAATACTTCTCTTTTCTTCTGAATGCTTTTTGTCTGGTTTTCATTATGATTTGCAGAATGTATTATGACACTTTTTTTACCTCAGACTGCAAGTTTGTGTGGGTATCCCCTATGGACTTGTCACAAATAAATCACTGCAATGCTTTTCTGAGCACCTTTATGTGCTGAATATCTTCTGGTGCTTTCACAGAGCCAGGAACTCTTATCTTACCGCATAAGGTGTACTGGGATTCACAAAAGTTTTGGTAGGTTTGTACTGGTATTTCCTGAATCAGCCTAACTGAGCACATCCTGGTCTGAGCAAAATCCCCTCACTCCGTAGTCAGTGCAGTGGCACTGTCACTTCATTTTCTTGGTTCCTTTTTGCTTTTCTATTGTTTCCCCATACCAGGCTTCCTGGCGATTTTATTCTACCGACGGCAGCCGAACAAACGTGGCAGCCACCTGGCGATATTATGAAAGTATTCTTCCTCCCCTCAGGCATGTATCAGTGCTATGAATGATAAGAGAAAGATACAATTTGTATTGGTTACTAATCTGCTTTTCAATTTTTTGTTTCATCCCCTGCTCCCTCTTGCCTTGTTTTTTCTTTTTTCACCATATATCCTGCACGTAGTGTGTATGGCGTAGTTATGCTGCTGATGAGAAATCGGTTTCCATTGCTACCTGGAAGCCTCATTTGAAGGCCTTGCATACCTGCAGCCCTACAAAGTAGGTACAAATATGGCAGCTGGTGCTGTTTTTGATGTCTGTTCAAGCTTATAGAGAACTAGTATTTGTCTGTTTCATCTTGGTTTGTTGTCTTAAGTCCTCTCCAATCTTCTCATTAAAAATTTCAACTAACAAATCAGATCAATATCATGTAGGAGCCCAGGAACAAATACAAATCATTGCTATTTATCTTAGAAATGCACAGGCATTAGAAACATTTTCCCAACAACCCACTCATGCATCACAGTTAATGATTCACCTCATTCCAAATTATCCTTAAGGAGGAAAATATTAAGTTTAATGCAGAGCTTGTTCCTTGCTTCAGTGGTATGTTTATGCCTGTGCCTCTATGTGAGGCTGTAGCTGCTGATCTACCTTTCCAAAGGAAGAGTGCCTTGTGGTATTCTGCAGGTGAATGCACTGGGGAATTTGCTTCTTTTTGTCATAACTTCTGATATATTCAGTATTTCCTTAGGACAAAATATATACGCAGTCATACATACAGTGGAAGATGACTCAAAAGACCTGTTGCCACAGTTTGGCAGACAGGAAATATTTGATATCCTAGTTTGGGTGAGAATTCACAGAGCACTGGCAGCCCAAGACTTTTCAATAATTCAGTAAAAGCTTTAGCAGAAGGCGGCAAGTTGACTGATTCAATACGGGGCACAGATCAGGAAGTAAAAGACATTTGATAAAGATCAAAAAGGAGAGCACTAAGAGCCTTATGGGAAAGCTCTGATAAGCATCTTAACTGTTGTTAATTGCAGACAGTGCAAGAGAATTAGTGGTTTCTCTCAAAGCTGGGTGATGAACATCCACATGACAGTAAAAAGGTAATTGTGTGCCAAAAAAGCTCAGCCAAAAAGAAGTTTGGCTGGGTATCCAAAGCTGATCTTTGAATTTCAAAGAGTTGACAAGAACAGAGCCGTAAGTAATCCATTACCATAACTGTAATTCCAAACTGCTCTGAACTAAAATGAGCTTTTAGATTAAAAGTAACATGAAGTATTGATATTTTACATATACGAACAGGTTGAAAGCAACATTGGTATAAAAGGATGGATATAAAATTACATAAATAATGAAGCTGTATCCCACATAAAATATTCTAAAATATGACTGTCCCTCAAAAAGTGCATCTACTTCTTATTTTAAATAAGCATGTTGCTGTGCAATCCCAAAATTAAACCTTTTTATTTACCAGAAATAGCTTTATCTAATAAGAACCTCCAGCTTTCTGTTATATATGTGTCAGCAATGCATTTTGCCTAAGTGCTTTGCCAACTCAGTCTGCAGTGGTATGTACTAAGCATGTTATGCATGTCTTTAAAAAATGGAAAAGTTTCTTTTCCAGAAGCATTGTAGTTATGAGTCTTGCTTGAATGTTTTTGTGGTTGCAATGTAATGTGTGTGTTGTACACCAATTAACATACCCATTTACGTTTATCATATATATAACATCTTCTGTAACTAAGTAATGTGATTACTATCTGCATAACAAGTATGTTTTTCCCTCCCACTCCCTGACCTGAAGAAAAGAACAAGGGGAATCTTCTAGCAGGTTTGTAGTTTCTTTTATTCCTTTTATCTGTGAAATTGCTGTTCCCTAATGGCTTTTAGATGTCTTGGGTTCTGTACATTAGGTTCAATGAACTGCACTGTTGATAGATAATAATCGCAATTTGGATTTTTTAAACTCATATGCTGCTGAAATTAGCTTCTTTGTCCCAGTTTTTCTACAGAAAAAAAATAGGCAAATAGGCAGTTTTTTACACACCTAACATGCTTTAGCTTTGAGGGGCTCAGTTTGAACAGTGGCAGTGCAGCCAGGGGACCAGCCTCCCCAGACCCAGCTCCTGGGCAAGGACACCACCCCAGCTTCTGCCGTAAAATTGATGCAGGAATTGCAGTGGAAGTTACAGACGTATAGTTTACTTTGGCAATGTGAAGAAGCCCGCCAGCCCTCCATTGCAGGGGAAGGACCCTCTGATGGGGCTGGCAGAATGTCACCTTTGCTCTGCAGGAGCATCCTCAAGGCTTCCTCAGTACCATGTCTCCACATTTTCTAACTTTTCTGTCATCCCCTCCTAAGGAGCATTTTGGGACATAGGAGGTGGAAGGGGGAAAGCAGCAGTGCAGTGTCTCACCTCCTCCTGGCTGCACAGCTTGCACTCCCCCATGGCCCAGTTCAAGCAGAGGAGCCAGACTGGTATCTCTCCTGAAGAATGCCCCACTGTTGTCAGCCGGGAGCGCACGTGGGCTTCCACCCAGCCTAGATCATGGCTGAGCATCGACTGCCTACAGCTGGCAGCAGCAAGGCTTGGCAGGGCTATCCTCACTGGGTAAATAAAGCTCTGGAGAGGCATGTGCTAAGGCAGTGAGAGAAAAAGAGAAAAAGAGCTGATCTTTGCTGTACTGATAGCCCAAATCCTTAGGGACAGGAAGGGACTCAGTGGCTATAAGAGAAATTACTCTATCTCAGAAACTCGTTAGGGATGGGAATCAGCAGGCATTTGGCAGCCAGCACCACGGCATCAGCACGCTCAGGGAATAGCAGACTTTACCTCCCAGCAGAAAATGCTGAAAAGCCAAGAACAAAAGTGTTAGTGACGCGTCAACCCCTGAAATACATCCAGCCCCAAGTTGTACCATGGTTCACAAATGCTTCTGGGTTATTCAGTCAGGGATGAAAGTCTTCACATCAATTACCCATGTCCCATTCCACTTCCCAGACTGCTTCTCTGGCACCTGACTCCAACCTTTTCCTCCAAGCACATTTAACTGCTGTTAGTGTCACTGTAACTCAAGTGTCAGTGTAACTCAAGGGGACAGGATTTGCTCAGTCAGTTCTGGGACTTTTTGTATACATTAGCTCCACAGGCTTGCTAGCAACTTATTGATCTCATTAATTTATTGCAGTCTGATCCAAACTTCTTGCTTTCATCAGCTGTGCTTCCTAGTCTTTCAACAGCAACATTTAAAATTGACTTTTTTAAAGGTGACGCAGAAGTTGCCAGTAAATGAGTACATCACTCTAAAAACTGGGATTTGTGCAGAGGGGAGAGGTTATTCCCAGTTGTACCTGCAAGCACTAAAAGAGACAAATTTACATACAATAACTGGAAACTAGATTTAAAAAAAAAAACACAAACCCAAACACCCAGCTGTCAAAACTGTCTTATGTTCTTCATATTAATGATGCCAATTGTGGCTTTAAAAGAAGTCAACAATTTAGCCAGATTTATTCACTTTATTTTCACTGAATGGAAGATGTTTGCTCCTTCAGAAACTCTTAACTAATATGTGCACTGCCGTAAGTTAGTGTATGTGTAAAAATGAACTAGTTAACTTCTGAGATCATGTTCTACAGTAAAAACCCTACAGACCACTCAGTGCCTTTTAAAAAAAGTGTGTTTTGTCAGTGGCTGTTTATTGCTCTTATGCTGATACATCACTGTATGTTTGTATCACTGAAAATACATGTGGTGTATGTGGTCTTTTGTGGCAAAAGATGTAAATGCAAACTGCTGCAATGTACTTTGAGATAACTGTCCTTGTCTATTTAACTTGTTTCTTACCGCGATGCTAAGTGACTTGCATGGGATGCTATGAGAACTGAGTAAGCTTCTTCTTGTTTCACTCTTTAAATGAAGACGTGTTTGCACAAGTAGTACATTGGATTGCATTCTGAATATGCTCTTTGCTCTAAATTCCCTTCTAATAACAATGGAGAAAACTTGTACTGCATTAGGGAAAAGTTTATTATTTTCTTTCCTACCAAATGCACTTATATTTACAGAAATTAATTCTTGTGTTTTGTCATGTATAGACCTACAGTCTTTCAATAGGTGACTAAATGTTGCTATGCATTTGAGTTGGGAGAGCTGTGTTTATGAGGCTGTAGCTTCACATTGATTTTAATAAAAATATGTATGTTGTATTTCTGAAAATTTTACACACAAGTGTTCTAATTAGTCATTTATCAGCGTATTAGTAGACAACCTCTCTGGTGTATCCAGGCTATAAATGAGGTATTTCTATAAATCAGTTCTCGAGTTGTGCAAGTTATTGTAAAAGCCTTTATGTTAAATTCTCAATATCTGCAAATGCACACACTGAAAACAAACAATATTTATTTCTGTTCAGTTATACAACATGGCTGAAATGGTTCCTGTGCAGGAAACTAGATCAAGACTGATGAATCTTGTGACATACGGAGAGCATAATCAGTCTAAAACTGTGTGTAGGACATGCACGGGGTGTCTGCAAAGGATGAATGTCACCCATCTAGTCTTGTAACTCATGAGGCTGAATATGAATTCCCTGTTCAGACAACTCTCTGGTGCAATAAGGAGCAATTTTGCCAGTATAAGATCTTGAGGGGGAAATTCAGCCTGTTTCTGAGGCAAACAAGTGAATTATACTATGGAATTGTTTCACCTCCTATACCATTCTCTTTCTAGAAGTAGATTTAATGTAAATACTCTGCATGCACCTTATAAAGAAGAAATTGTCAGTGATGCATAATCTAACTTGAGGTGGAAAACCTAACCCCTTATCTAGCACTGGAATGCTTAGTAACACAGTCCTCTATCTCCCCTCACTCCTAGTAAGCTTTGTAGTAATAAACAGAAGCTCTTCAGGATGTACACCCCTCGGAAACATAGGTATTCAGCATCCTGCCTATTCACATGATGTTTGAGAATGCCAACTAACATCAGGTGCATGATTCATTTACTTCCCCTCCTTAGTGCTTTAAAGTTCCTTACTTCTCCAAACGATGTTTTCTATTTATTTTTAAGTGCTTGTAAGTCCCTTTTTGCTTGTTGCCTGCAGTGCCATTAACACAACGGCAGCAACACCAGTTGTTTCAAACTCATCCGGCCAGACAATTGCAGTGCGCAGAACACCGCGATTTTACAAAGCCCTGTTCCCCTTCTCTGCCTGAGACTTCAACTTTTGGAATGCATTACCCTGTGGAGATCTAAAACTGGGGTTCAGTATTTGGGTAAAGCCATTTCCCTAGGTCCAAGAGGATTTTTACAACCATGGCAGTTGAGTTCTCCATCTAATAATTAGTGGGGAATATTAAGGTATAACATGCTAGGCAATTACAGCAGTCAAAATGTGTAATTGTTCTTGAGAAGAATCCCCTTGGACACAGCTTGTGGAATATGTGCCTGCATCCTGTACTGGAAGGTAGAGGAAAGCATGTGAAATCAAGCATCTGCTTCAGCTGAATTCCATGGAAATTGTGTCTCATCCCAAAATGGTAATTCCTAGATGGATGAATCTTATGGGAAGAAACCTATGATTCATATCTCAAGCTGATTGTATTCTTTCTTTCTTTTTAAAAAAAGTGTAAAAGACAGTAGAAGTACAAACTGATTACAGAAAATTAAGATCAAAATAGTTTCTCTTCATTTAGAGATTGTTTTGGAAAAGGGAAAAATGCACAAACACCCTGAATATATTTACTTTTTCTGTTTGACAGTTGAACTATAATACACTGTGGCCCAAAATTCTTGTTATTACTCATTGAATGTATGAGATATAACACTAAATTTCTTGAATTCATGGTCCTAGCACGAGACTGGTGGCAAAGTCTTGAATGTTTGAACTTCAGTTCTCACGGTATTATCCACTATATTTGCATTTGTTCAACTTAGCCTAATTTCAGTAAAAGTATTTGTAGGCTCAGTAAGAATCAACACCTGTATTTATAGGTAGCTAAGTGCTGAAAATTGGCACGTGCATCTGCTTGCTGTTGTTTGCCATAGGTAATAATTTTTGGCAGTTTTAGCTTCTGTCTCAAGACTCAAAGCATTCTCCCTCACCCTCCAGTTATTTCTGATTCATTTCAATTTCTTCCTTTTCTTGCTCCCACCAACTGGCTCAGTATGAAAAGCTGAAAAACCAGGTGTAAATTGTGGCTAGTAGCAAGCACTAGTGCTGCAGGTCTCAGGCTGAAGCAGAGCAGAAATTTGACTTGACCAGAAATGCAGGAAGGTGGCAGGCAAATGGGGGAGTGGGACTGGAAGGGAAAAAGATACTCAGTTAACAAAGTATAGGGAGATGGTCCATGGAAGACAGAGCGAGCAAAGGTTTGTATGCGTTTGTCATGTTAAAACAAACTCTTATCTGGGGTAGTCGTTTGGACCAGCAGAGAAGTGTTCATTCCCTCTGCAGTGAAGCTACAGTGACCTCTAGTGTCCCTACACACCTATTCCTTCATAAACAGAACTGGTAAAGGCAGAATTTGAAAACGAAAAGGTAAGAACTAGAAAATCATTTGCTATCCTAGGGAAGTGAGTGCCTTGGGCATGGATGGGAGGAATGAGTCCTAATATCCTACAACTGACCTTTCAGGATGCAGACAAGTACAGAAAAGTCATCTGCTTCCTTTTCTACAGCTGCCAGTTGTAATTGATCTCCACTAAAAGATGCTCCAAAGCTCCAGTGTTATCGATAAGAATACGTTCCACAACTTTCAGCCCGCAAGAATAGAGGAGTGATAGGTCCAAAGAGATTAGCATTGCCAGGGAAGACTGTCATAGGAAGCAAAAGTGTATGTCAACCAACTGGGCTAAATTATCAGTCATGTAAAAGTACAAGAAATGATGGACAGACACACATCTAAAGGAATGCAGACACCTGGAGAAAGCTGTGGATCTCTCAGATTCTTGTTATTTAGATTTGATTTAGGAACTTGTGTAATTTTATTTTCCTGATTCTTTCTTGTGGTTTTTGCCTTTTGGACAACACTCAACTTAAAGTTTGTGAATACTTACAGGGATACATGAATATCCAACGGTCATTAACAGGTTTACATTGGTTCAAGGAATTTCCTTTCAATACCAAGTAAAAAAGAGAAGAGAAAATGTGAAAGAGAAAAATATAATAGGCCAGGACCAGCAAGAGGTGAAGGATTTTTAGCATGCTCTAGCCAGTGCTAATCCAACCAACATTAAATCAGAATAAAGAGCCCTACAGGTTTCACTGGCTACTGATTCAAATGCAGAATGTCCAAAGATGCTTGAAAGGTGTAAGATTATCTTCACTCTGTAATTTTAACACCATCTCTACCACTACTGCAACAAAGAATCCAGAGCCAGGAACTAGGCTTTATCATATAAGGAAAGGGACTTTCATTATGGGGAAAAGCCTGGTGAGGATACCCTCAAAGTTCTCTGGTTCAGTTACTCCTTCATGATCTATTATTTATCATACATGGGAGAGCCCCAAGACAGTGTGTTCCCAAGGACAAACTTTCTTCTGCCAACCTTTCTTCTCCACTGCTACCAGTCACACAATTTATGCCTGTGCTGAAAAGGACCCAGTGACTTCAGGAACATTTCCCACCAGTCTCAAAACAGGAACAGGGATCCAAGAAGTGAGGAACTGCTTAACTAGTCTCTTTGGGGATGCATCTCAAGATGCAAAAGAGAGTTTCCAAACCACACTTCCTTCGGGGGCTGTGTTTCTCTTCACGTTGCAGCACCCTCTGCATGGACCCTTGGCATGCCAGTACATTGCCATTGCTACAAAGCAGATTTGATTTTAAGTATGAGCTCTGCAGTTTACATTAATATTTTCATTCTCAGTGTTGCACTTTTGAAAAATGTCTATAGTACAGATAAAATGCCTACTGTTCCTTTCACCATTACCTCACTGCTTTGATTTGGTGAACTAAAGATATTAGGGTTAAGTAGCCATTGTGCACCATTCAGCTTTTATAAATGATATAACCATGTCTACCAATCATTTAAAGGCAGCAAGTGCTTTCATTAGTACAAATTAATTGACAGAACAGCATAGGTGCTGTTTTGATTTTGGTTTTAAATTTTCTTTTTTATTTGGAGTTAATGGGATTATAAAAAAATATGATCTATATAGATAGTTTTTATGGCTATTTTATTGATTTTCCTTTCATTTGTATTAGTGCAGCAGGAAGGCAGCTGACCAGAAATTTTTTATCTCTAATATTTGCAAAAAAAGAGCATCATTTAACTTCATTTTTCAATAGCAAGTACAATTTGAGCCATAAGGGGAGTTTAAAAAAAGAGGGACACTTGTAGGAATAATATCTATAATAAGAAGTCCATTTTGATTCTCTTCCTCATTCTGTATAATATGATAATGCAATAATGTGGTTAATAAATATTTTACAGTTTATATTTTCATTAAGTTGTACAATGCAAGAGATTTCAGCTGAAATATAATTCAGTCTCAAAATGTAATTTGTATTCAAAGTTAGATTTTGGAACTCACTTTTCTTTCAAATATTATGTTCTCTGGGTCTTTTGTATTGCTTATGCCACAGCACTGGGTAACAATTTACAATGGAAACAGATAACATTTTCAGCACTGTGATGTAGTTCAAGAACTGCTTATTTTGGGCAAGGAAAGAAGGGGATTATATCCAGAAATTATAGTAAAGGTATTCTTTCAAGTAATCCTACATGCCATATAGAAATACATTTATCTAATAATCTTTCTATTGATGTGTTCATTTTTTAGTATTCTTGAAAATTATCGCATTATAAGCATCCCAGCATGTGTTTTGCCTGCAACAAACTGCATCCTTTCTGCTCTCAATGATGCTCGTATTCAGACTGAAATGCTATGCTTTGCTATGCATGGACAAAGATATGTTTATCTCAACATTTCACAGAGGTTTATAGCTGCTTTCCATTTCATATAATTACATATTAACACTGTGTTTTCAGAGTGCACTGAGTTAAACATCTAAGAACTACATGTCCATATCAGCATTAGTTAATTATCTGCAGGATTCATTTCTGTTCAAAACATCTTATGGGCATACTGAAGTTAAATGCAAAAACCTTGAGAGTACTTGAAAGTGCCTTAACTTCAAGAACAACTATGATTTTCAGGTAGACAGTGTTTGCTAAAGGTGTTTTAAAAGCCCCCCCCCCCCGCCCCCGCAAAGCCTACACCAGGGCAGTAGGACTGCAAGTCCCAGTAACACCATAGCATGAACAGACACTGCATTGCCCCCATCATCTCTCCCCTTGAAAGAACATGACCACTGATGAAGGTGACCATTCCCTTGCTCAACCAATTGAATTTAACCTTGCAGAGAAAACAAGGTTTCCAGACCTTGTTATCAGACTCCTTCTCTGTTTCCCCTTTGTGTCGTCAGCTACAGGAAGGGACAAACAAAGGCAAAAATGTTAAATAATGAAAAAGCATAGGCAGATAGTCACAGTAACCACAGGATATCTGTCAGATATGTTTGAACAAAGGTAATTTAAGCACTGGGAAATAGAAAATCTACAAATCCCACATTTAGCTGGCTGGAGGGGATGATTACAAGCACATCAGGGGAAAAAAAGCCACAGTTGGTCAACCATAAGACCACAGGGTCACCACTGGTGCAGCAGACACAGTCATGAGTTGGCTGGTCTCTGGTGCCTGTCCAATACCACCTGCACATAGTCAGCTCCCAGCTTAGTCTTCAGCAATGACTTTAGAGAGCACACAGCATATCATTACATTTCCATTAATCAGTCATCATGCTGTTTCTCAGATGTTTTATTAATTTTGGTTTTATCTTGTCCAAGTAAGTGCTCTAACAAGGAATTCTGGATATGAGTGATCATTAATCATGCATATGAAATGCTGGAAGCGCCACATCCTGAAAAAGCATGAATATACACTAACAGTATTTTTGCCTGCCTAAAAAGAAGAACAAACCAGACAATACTACATGGCATGCAGTAACAGTAAAATACATTTTTGTTTTGTATATGTGAAGATATGGCCAGAAATGCACGGAGCTAGGCTGACTAAGATGGAAACAAACCTATTTCAAGTTCAAGGAACAGAAAAAACATCATAGAGATTAATGTATAATAATTGGGTGAAATTTTTTTTCTATTTGTTATTTTTAATTTATTTTAAAAGGTACTGTATGATAGACTGTCCATGCTAATGCTTCTATCAAAAAACAATTGCATCAAATCAGTTCCATTCACAAATGAAATATATTCAATGCAAATAAAAGTGTGTAAGAAACAGATTCATACCAGTGAGACTATTTACACATTATTTTCAATTATCATACAATAGAAAAAAGAAATGGATTGAAGGAACTATGAAATAAGATATATTTCTCTCTCTCTCACAGTCAAAAGCTAAGTTTTAAGGAGCGGGTCCGGATGGCAAGCCCACGAGGTCAAAGTATAAAAAACAGGCAATCTTCAGTCGGAGATCGCCGGTCACCAAGTGCTGACATTGCCACTGAGGGCAGCCCAACCAAAGTCCAGAAGAGCTGGAGCTTCAATGACCGAACCCGCTTCAGGCCTTCGCTGCGGCTGAAGAGCTCCCAGCCCAAACCCATGGTCGATGGTAGGAGTTTTTCACCCCTTGTCCACCACTGCGCGCTGCTCCCAGCCTACTCACACTCCTGCACACCTGCACAGTGATTGTACACATTTCAGGAAAGCAGAAAGAATTGCTGTTTGGGCCCAGAGACACAAGCCAGCTATAGTCTGCTTCAAAGAGCCCAATAATGTGATTATTTTTTTAATAAAAAATCATATCAGTGGTGCATAGGGAGCAACTGGTGGAAAAAGGGGTCACTATGAAAAGTCACAGTGGACTAAATGCATCCCAGGGATTTGGCTGCAGTAGCTCCTTCACCATGGCCCCTCTCCCACCGCTGAGCTCAGCTGCTGCCCAAACCTGCTGCCTCTTGCTGGTGGTTCACGCAGCACAGCCAGCACCGTCTGTGCCTTTGCCAGCTGAGAGCACAGCTTGTGCAGAACTGGCTCCCTCAGGCAGAAAAGTCCTAGTACCTGCACTGGCAATGCAATCACCTGCCACCAAGGGATGCTTTAAGTTTTACAGGGTTATATCTGGCAGGTAGATTTAGCAAACAAAACCAGCATTATTGCTTTTATGTATTGCTTTCTAAAGGGTATTTTGGATGTAGGAAGCACTCCTGAAATGTGAAGAAGCGGATCTTGCTGAAAATGGCTCATTGAACCCACAGCAGGCAGCCCAGCCCTTCCCTCAAGCTGCCTCCTACGCTGCTCTATTCTCTAGCTAAAGTCCAATTTGGCATTAAACTAACCACTATTCAGGCAAGGACGTTCATCTGCCAAAGCCTGCCAAAACAAAGACAGTGACTCCTCTAACCAAGGAGCACTAAACTGCGTGACAGCATCCCCCTGACAGCCAGGAGATGAGAGCACCAGGTGAACCTGACCCCTGTATGGGATGGGTCCAACACTGAAAGCTGCACTCTCACAGCTCTGGGGGTACTGCTGCCCCAGAGGATTTTGTTTCAGGTTTCTCCATTCACATATTTCCCCATCTATGGATGTTTTGTTCTTTCTTGTGGTATCCCCCACCTAAAAAACAAGGGAAACAAACTGGTTGACTACCACAGAAGGCAGTGGCCCTGCCTGAATGGGAAAGTTACAACCTCTTTCTACAATGGCAATCGTGCATGCTACATCCAACAATTGTGGTAAGAATAATTAGACAGAACTGTGATGTTGATGTCTGCTTCCTTTTTAAGAGCACATATTATCACAGACACGTAGGTTGCAAAATATTCATTGAACTGCAATGCCCCATCCCTCAGTGAGGATGTCCTACACAACAGATCTCTTCAGGAAAGGCCTGGGTAAAGAAACATTTCCTGGAGGGCAAACAAGGCAAACCAACAGTATTTGCTAAGGTCATCATTCCAGGCTAGCCCTCTCCCATGGAGATATCTCAGATGCACAAATTCCGAATTTGCCTGTGATACAGTGAGCTGCTGGGGTGTACCAGCTACCAGGCTACTATCCAGGTTGTTCCACTCTACTGTTCACTGCTATCCACTCCAATCTCCATCCTGGGGCACGGGCCCTGGCTTATGTCCCATGGCAGCTGCAGCACAGGGGCTGTGTGACCTAGCCTGGGTCTCACACTGATGTGAAGCTCAGACAAGGCCACAATGGGAAGTGAGAAATGCTCTAGGTAGCACAGCGGTTGAAGCTACTCTGTCTAAATTTAGGCTTCCTACATAATCACTTATACAGCACAAGTATCTTCCCCAAACCACATCAGAACTAATTTCATAGGTTAAACCCATGTAACTCACACTATGCCTAGAATTGACCTAAGAAGAAAGTAACTTTTTGAGCACTCTCTCAGAGTATCCGTGGCTTACTTTTGCCCCAGCTCTGCAGTCTGCACCTCACTGAAGCACCTGTTTCATCAGCCCAGTTATCATAGAAGCATTTCCTCAGCATGTCCCCTATTTTGTCCTGTAGATTTTGTCATCGATAACAATGATATGCACAAGCAGACTGTGCTCCCTCTGATTGTTTCCCTCTCACGGAAAAAGTGGCATAAACAGCACCTTGGGTGAATCTGTAGATAAAAGACAGTAACAACAACAGAGCACTCATTGCTGTGCGTAAAACCCTTGAAGATCTTCCTGCTCCTCAGGGTGGGCACAGCCAGTTTCCTGGTCAGTGATTTCCAGCTACTAGCCCACCCTTATGAACTGGGGCCAACAGATACAACCAATTTCTCATCTGTGGCAGAAGGAACAGCTTCCATTGTCTCCAGCTTTTAGGCAAATGCCAAGTTTCCATTCTGGGACCTCATCCAACTACTTCTAGGACCAGTATGATTAGAGAGATGTCCAGTGTGCTTACTGCTGAGACACAGCTCCCTGCTGCCTTACCCAAACTTTTGCAGGAAAATTAGGCACTACTAACCTTGATTTCTTTTTCTTTCTTTTTGGTGTGTTACCAATTTCATAGCTTGATGCTTTCTGCATTTGACAGCTCAGTGAAAAAGACCTCAAGATGCTGTATTTAATTTAGAACATCTTGCATTTTTCACTGGATGAGAAAAACAGTATTTGCAGCATATTTTTCTTATCTCTTGCTTGCCAGATCCTCCAGTTTCCTCCTTGAGGTATTCCCCAGCCAAATAATTAATAATTTTGGTAGGCCAATTGTCAAGCCAAAACTAGAAGCCACCTTTTTATGGGTGAAATTTTGGGCACAAAACAGTACCCTTGAACAGCTGGCCCTTCTGATGGTTCCTACATCTCAGTAGGGTGTTTGGTGGGAGAAGAAATTACATTACAAGAGACCTTTGGGGCCGTGACAACATAGTACTGAGTACCCAGTTCAGTGTCAAAACGTCATATCAGTGAAAAAATAATGGATTCTTACTATGAACTTCCTCTTCCAAACAGGATGGAAGACACATATATTTGCTTCATTTTTCTTTCACAGTGTGAGATATGGAGTTGTAAATGCTCTGCACAGGCAGAGGACTGAATTCTGTGTGAAAATAGAAAATAAAGAAAAAAAAGAAAATATATAAGGAGAGGGTTCCAAAAGGAAGGAAAATTCTTAGCATATGGGGATGATTTAAGGCAGATAGATGGTCAACACAGCAACTTTGCAGTGCTGACTGAGTTCTGGTAAGGACATGGCTGGAATCTGGGCCAAATCCATCAGAAAAAGACTGCTGAAAAACTCAACATTAGCAATTAGAAACTGGCCTGCAAAGGGAGGTTTCTAGTCCAGACAGGACCTCATGGGGGTAGCTAAAAGGCTAACCTGATTGAAAATGTAGTAGCTTTCCTCTTAGGCTACCCAGCAACAAAAACTCTAACACCCCCCCACACACACACTGTATATTAAAATCACAGAAGGAGAATTTCTTGGCAGCAAGTAAAACGCTTAAACCAGCCACGGGTATCTCCCAAAAGGATTTTGGCATAGCATAGAACAGTATGACCAAAACTGTTGCACAAATGGCCTTAGTTATGGTTAGTAACAATCCTCTGAAACTGCCTATAAACCATTTATTGCCATTGAAAAAATGGCTCTGAAAATGTCAGCAATTATTTCAGCTACATATGTGCATTTGCAAATGGAATCCAAACCTAAGAGAGATTTGATGGTTAGAGAAGTCTTTGGTGGCCTGACTGCAGATGCAGATTTCGAGGGCGATTAACAACAGCACAGGGGAGTGAAAGTGAATATCAAGACTTATATAATCTGATTTTAAATACATGTGCAGCCTCTGGTGACATGTGGTTCACAACTTGCAGAAATCTTGTTGAAGAGGGGACTCTGCCCAAATTAACAAAGATGCCAGAATGCTCTATTTCCAGTCCCTGTTATCAGCCTAAAAGGGAATTATCGGGACGAGCAAAGGGAAATCTTCACCAATCAAGAATGTTAAAGAGTGAAGCTTTACAAAGCACACCCTTAAAAGGATTGTATAGGGTCACAGAAGAACCTTCCCCAAAGAGATGCTATGTCACACAGGCAAAGGTGCTGCCTGACCTTGGAGCCACTCCCAGCCCGCTCTGTTACCTGTACACAAAGTGAGCCAGGAGCTACCTGTGGCCCCAAGGCCTTCTCATGCGGTATGGCTGTGGTCCCTGTTAACAAAAGCAGGGAAGCTGCAGCCAAACTGCCTGTGGGGAGTGGTCCCCAGAACATGAGAATAGCCAGCGGCAGGGCCAACCCCATGACAGAGTCTGTGCCAGTTATTAAATAGTATAGGTGATCTCATGCTTTGCTTACAGTGCTGTGCCCGTGCCTCGTTGTATGTTGTGTTTCCATCCACAGAGACTCGCCTCACAAAATCTCTTCTTTACAATGGTGTTCCTGCCCTGTTTTCTTTTCTGCTTGCCTTGCTGAGGAACAGAACTTTTTCTGCTTAAATCATGCTCCAGTCTTGTACCACTGAATTAATGAACCAATATTATGTTGTGGATGCAGTTTTCTATGAGGGACAAAAATACCCTATTATATTTGTTTTCTACCATCCCATGCTTCTAAGCCTCTACATGAGTTATTGTGCCTTTACTGTAACCTAGAGATATTGTGTGGCTTTTTGAATAAAACATCAAAAGCGTTCAGCACTGGAGATATTGCAAACATATTTCATTTGATTAATTAAGAAGAACTCTCTAAGGAAATATTTGATTTCTTGCACCATTCCTGAACATTATACACTCACATGACCTCTAGCCTTTCATTCCCTAGACAGTACTTGCTCAAAATCCTCAGGGTAAAGTATATTATAAGAGCCATGGAAAGAATGCATTGTGCATTTCAGCCCCCATGTCCTCAGTTACTACCATGTAATTTATGTATTGCAAAAATGACCAGTTTTCCATTCAGTAGCATAAACAGCTTGACCTTGGATAAGGTTCAGTTGATGTGCAGAAGTCCTTAGTTGGGGTGCTTCTACATCTAAGCTTAAATTTGCTGATTCAAAGTGAAGCTGCATGATGTCAAAGCTTGAATGAAATTCATTGGAAACATATCAATCTGTGCTAGACAAGAGATTTATTTTCTTGTGATTGTGTACCTAGAGCAGATAGAGTTCTCATATATTATCATTATCACTGTAATTAAACTAGGAAGATCTGGCATTCTGATCTAAGCTCTGAGTCATTTTTGTGTAAATAAATACAGGCCATTGGTTTTGAGGCATTATTTTAGTTTATTTCAACCAAAGTCCTGGCCATATGAGTCCACAATTTAGTCTCTTTCTTTATTATACCTCTTGAGGAACTTGCTGTGCGCCATTGGTCACTGGACTCAGTGGTCACAGGTGAATGATTATGAAGCTTAGCTCTGTGAGGGACAGCAGCAGACCATCACACAAAAGTATGATTTACATGGGTTTTGGATAATCTCATCTGCAGTGAAGACTATACAAATGAGATAAGAACTAATTTTGAGAGGATGCTCATAAAACTTCCCAACCACATGTAACCCACTTGCACCAAATCTGAAACGTTTGAGGAAGAGTTTTATTTTTACGAAACATGACTAAGGAAATCTTTCATGGTTTTTTAAAATACAGGACTATCCTGTAGATACCTGAATCTAAAGCAGCCATCATCCTCTATCCCTTTGCCCCTCTCTATGACCTTCCCCAACAACAATACCTGGAAATCTCCCAGGGCACAGGACCTCTGAAGACCTTATGAAATATCAGACATATATCAAGTGATGTGTGCTACAAGGTCTTGCAGGGAGACAGTCAATTAGGTGTAACATTTAGCTCATTAGTCTACAGTTCCAGATACTATCATATGTATCTGCCATTTATTTTATTTATTTTACAGTTTTTACTTCCTGGATGTGGTATATATAAAATAACAGAAATGTGTATCTAAAAATACCCTAAAGCCATAGATTTAGAGTTACTTAACATTTTTCTCTTTTACTTTTCTCACATGGCTATCTGAAGTTGCTGGCTAATTTGCCACTATTAATAATAAGATCAGCCTTTTTAAGAGCATAATTACTGTGCATATAATGAATTGTTTTTAGAAAGTGTCCTGGTCTTCCATATCATCATTCAAAATTAAAAGGATTCCTTTTTAATTAAGCAGTGGGAGCTGTTCCATGAAATATTGCCAGTGCAGAAGTGAAATAATAACTAAAAATAATTGAGAGTTGTTAGAAGGGAATGCTAGAATTTTAGATACTTGGAACTTGGTTGCATTACATGATAACTGATACAAATTAGGTTTCTGACATTAAAAAAAATTGCACTTACAGAGAAAGGAAACTATATCATTATACCCAGAATATGTAAAAAAACTTTCCACCAATTCTATCTTCCATTTTAGCCAAATCAGAGGATTTTCAAAAATGCTTTAACATATATAACGTTGTTAAGGATATTCTTGAAGATACTCTATGTCATATTGCAATGCAGTTACCAGTGATGCCCTCTTCTCGTTTCCATCTGGAATGCTTTGTCTGTTTCAGAAGAAAGACAAGGACTGGGCTATTGATACAGCACTACTGAACTCCCCATGACTACTGCCAGCAGAGTAGAGGCTCAGGTTGGGCAGAATGCAAAAGGAACTCTACAAGCTCATGCAAAAATGTTCCTCCTTACAGGAGGCACCAGTTTCCTTCCTTTACCAAGAAATTTATTTCCAGCATGGAAATGGCAAACATGTCATAAAAGCTCCCTGTAAACAATGTGTTTAAATGATGTCATCCTTATTCGCTCTTTCTTAACTTTTCCACTTGAACAGTGTTGTCTACTACTAGGGATTTTGGTATCATTTTCTAGATAAATATTAAGTATCTAACGTGAAAAGTACGTCATGGAAGTACTTTTTACTGCCTTCTTCCTTCTTTCTTGATTAGAAGAAAGTCTTTCCTTTTGTTGTTTTTTTGGTTATTTTTTTTTCCAGAGATCAAGGAAATAAATATATAATTCACTCCCTTGGGCCTCCTTTTTCTGGCCTCTGCTCTGGAAAGCACATAAACATAGGCTGCTGCCCTTCCCGCTCTGGGGGTGCTTTGGGCATTCTTACTTAGTATGTGATTAAGTTCCATTGCAATTAGTGTTGCTTTCTTCAGTTATTTTTCCTATGGAACTTAGTGAACAATCACAGTAAAACAAATCAGGTGAACTGTGTACTGAAAAAGAGTCAGCTTGTTAATGTTTTAAAGCTAATTGGAAAGAAAATCAGTTCTAGGGATTTCTACGGAAATCAGTGAAGGGATTTTGTATTCATGGTTCAACAAATAGGAAAATAATGACATCTTGTGAAGAAGTGAGAAGTTTCATGAAACATATTTAAACAAATGCTCTTGGCTAAGACACATTTCATTTTTATAAAGGGAAATTGCATGAATTACATGAATATAAACCATCAGGATGTTTGTATGTAGAATAATTTTTGAGGGGAAAATAACTGAGATTTTGTGAAACCTTCTATGCATTATAACATCTGCAGAAATACTACAAAATATGTACAGGACATCTCCATTTTTTAGAGAATATAGGCTAAATCTCTAACTCACCACAGTAAATGCTCAGAGTGAAGAAAGGCTCTTCAAAGACAGGGTAAAGTTGAGTGAAATATACCTACCTTGCAGACATCCTAGGCATTACACAGAGCAGCACAGCAGAGGCTCTATTTGCTCACAAAGGAGGCTGAAAGAATGAATAATGAGAGTATTAAGCTGCTGACATTGCTTTTTGAGCAAGAGGGTTCATCTGAGCTCAGCAGCCATACAAAACTAAGGCAGTTTGGAGTCTCATGCTAAAGCAGCTGCCTGGACCCCCTCCTGCACCAGACCTTTGCACTGGCACCTCCCACAGGGACAATCTGAATTACCCACTCATTTTCTTTCTGACCACTCACACAGAAAATGAGTGTAGAGATGAGTGTGTCACAGTGGGGTGCCCTGCACGGCTGCCCTGGGCAGCCAGACCAGCTCTGCGCTCATATGAGCCTGCTGAACAAGGTGGAGAACAGGCTGTGGAACTGCATTATGAATTGCTTGGAGTTCAATTCCCAACTCAAACTCTCAATTTTGATAATGATAGTTAAAAACTATGGCTCAAAGTAACACAGCACCTGTGAAAATTAGGCCACCATCCAATTTTCACCTTGAGTCATACATTTCAATGAAAATCAATCAGACATTTTTTCCAAACCAGTGTGTTTTTAACCAAGTCAACACAACACTGTGCTGTAACGTGAATAAGTGCGAGTCATATGCAGGCTATCAACTTCGGGCACCTATTGAGGTTTTGACACGTTGTATTGGTTTTGCATGGCCTGGTTCTTGGTAGTGGAGGGGCCACAGAGGTGGCTTCTATGAGAAAGTGGGTTGTCAGTCTCAGCAAAATTATTTATATCACCCACATGAAAGACTCTAACTACCTCCTACACAGTCAGAGTAAGATCTAAGTGCTTCTGAAGGCTTCCAGAAAACAAGTTAAAAGGTCTATGTTGGAATCACAATACCGGTCACTATGTCAGAAGCACTTCCATAGGACTGTTCATGGTGTTGGCACATGCACACTTATTAATGCTGGATTGTTGTTGCTCGCATATTGCTCTTCCCAGGAAAAAAAAAGTTAAAAGTCTTTTTGTTTCTGGTAAACAGGCAGATAATTACTTGAATGTTACTGACACTGAAAGCAAGGAGCTATGAGAGTGATCAGAGCAGCGTCACAGTTTTCCCAATGCCAAAGCGTGCTATTAAACAACAGAAAACACTTCTAAGAAAGGACACATACTATTACAGAAATAATAAATCAAGCCTTGGGAATAACTTTTGCACAGAGCCATACGAAATGCAGCTACAAACTTGTAAATTTTTTTGTTGGTGACATATAATGTTTTAGAACAGCCTAATTTTTTGCCCATTCATTTGTGGTGATTATAAATGACTAGAGTTTGCATGAAAAATGCATAAATACTGCAAAAAACAGGGAAATATCAAGACAATTTTACTGACTTGTGCATGCCTCTTCTATTTCTTGGTAATTGCTGCTTTGCTGTGTGATTAAATCAAAGACTTTGCAAAGAAAGAGGAAGAAATTAAAAAGCAGCAAAGACCAGACAGTAGCCCAAAGTAAATAATGTCAAAGATTATAAGACAATAGCAGATGCCTCATCAGTTGTGAAATAAAAACTTTCTTTGTTTAAGATAAAAACACATACTGAATTCTAAAAATGCTGGTATTAGAAAAGGGTATTAGAAAAGAATTGCCAAGTGGACTGACAGCTTTTCTTAAAGACACTTGCAGGAGTTTGTCTAAATGTGTATTAAAAGACATTTTGGCCATCTTTGAGACCATATTCCTGAGCTGCCCAAGGAACAGACTTGAAAGCCCTGGTTAGCTAGTGGTAGAGGTTCCTGGGGAGAGACCAGGCCTAACCCTAGGAAAGCCTAGCAGCAAAGCCAGGCTCATGCAGAGCAGCTGCTGCCCACAGTTCCTTGTGGAACCCACTTGGACCATGCACAGCTACCTCAATGGAGAGCAGAAGATACAGAGGGGGAAGGATGAAGATATAGAGGTGAGCAGGGCTAGGCATGAGCTGGCACTGAGAGGTCTACCTGCCCCATTAATGCCTCGGAAGGGCTCTCTCTGGGAACAGACAGCAGCTTGGAGAGCATAGCTTAGCCCCATCTGGGAGCTGGCAGAGGTTTGAACAGCTGGAGCTGCTAAAGCAGCCAAACTGACCCCGACTCAGCCCTGACCTCAATGATGAACTCGAGATGGACAGAAAGGATACAAGTACATCTCACCTCATAACTATGTGGTACACAACATGAGCTTCCAATGGAAAAATTCATAAGAATGTGAACTTTGATTTCAGTGGTGTTTTAAGCTGGAATTTTTTCTCCAAATTGCTACTACGCATTTCCCAAACTTCTTCCCAGGTCTGCTCAGTATCCTAAAAAAACATTTGTGTTTCCCATAGGAATCAAACAAGGCTATAGCTTTTCACAAGCTTTATTGACCTGTGGCATTGAGTGTCAGCCATAATGAAGGAAATTCCTATCAGTGGAATATTAGAAAGAAAAAAGGTGATTTATTAGGAGCAGTATCTCTTCTTCAAGCTGACTTAAATTTATAAGAATTTTCCAGCATCTGTCTAAAAATTTTGTGGAGCTTTTATCCACAAGGGAGTAACATGGAACACTATAATTGCACCACACACTTCTCAAAACAGTTCTGCAAAGATACACTGGGGTAAGGAAGCCCTTTTAGTAATGACACTGTACTTGACAAAGGACCCAGGAACCGTATCTGTGAGACAACCATACAGAAACATGTTTATTTTAAACTTTCAGGTTGGAGTCTCCTGTTTCTCTGGGTTTAGATGGCTATAGCTCTTGCGATTTGAGCAGTATTTTTCCTAATTTATACTGGTATAACTGAATAGATTCAAACCATAGAGAGTCACTGGAAATACCAGTAGCATAAAAAGCTCTGGTTTTAATATGGCACTTATAAATGAGCTGGGAGATTTCCACGCTGGGAGAGGTAACTGGAGAGGCTGATCAGATGTGACACCTGGAAAGTTAGTGTCGTGGAATACTTAGCATGTCCTGAGATGGTGGTTTAGGTAGTGTATATACCTATCAAATTAATTATAAACTTTGTTTTAGCTGGTCACATTTCTGGGCAGGGATCCAAATTTTATTGAGGCAGGGTAGGTGGAGAGATGTATATTTTACCAATAAGGTAAGCCTAGTCAGGAGTGAAGCTCATGAAGGAGTGCAAGAAAAAAACATTCCTGGCATCATTGCAGTCGTGACTTACAGTAATAGCATGGAAGGAGAGATTTCAAATTTTTGTATGAAAATTTCCCTTTTGCAATTTAAAACTTAATTTTTAATGGTTGCATCTGATTGTTTCATGTGGACTTAAATATATTGCTGACTTGGCTATAAGCCATCTTTCTTTATTAAGTTGCTCTGTCAAAGATGAATTCACCTGTTTTTCAAAGCTACAGACGTTCCTCATAAATGTACCACTCCAGCAAGAGTAACAAAAAAAAAATGTTCCCAACTGTAATGAACTAGCCAGACTCACTAAAACAATCCAAACCAAACCAGCCAAAAAATGTGTATGCCTGAACATTAAATCTGAGAAGAAAACAATGCAGCAATACCAGTTCCTGAAGATGCTGTACAAAATTGTTTATGCCAAGGTTATGCCAAGGAATTATGCCAATTCCTATTAGGTTTAGAAAGTACCATGACATTTTCAGGCACTTTTGACTGACAATTGATATTTTTCATCTTTAATTTGCAGTCTTCCTGAAAAAGGAATGTGAAAAAATGTCCTGTAATCATTTGTGTCTGTGTTTCAAATCTGCTTATAATATAAAACCCTGAAATTATTTACTTGAAGTGTTTCTGAATGACTAAACCTGTTTTAAATAACAGCATGGATGTAGGCAGGGACCTAGGACTGGGGAGAAATCTCCTCTGTTACTGAGGGTTACTGAATCACATCCTTTTTTCTCTGTTTCATATCACTCATTCATTTTACACTCTCTTCCTCATGAAGCAGAGACACTTACATGATGAAATACACTGACCTTGAGTGAAATTCTTCTGGGCACTTGGACTTTATGCAGTTGAAGAAAGATTATTTGGGAGGAAAAGCACCTACCCCAAAGAATTTTCCTGTAGTTCATGTGCCTTTGAAACATGTATGATGTATGGGCATCCATGACCCTGCCCTTCTTGCTCTGTTCGCATTCCAACACATTTTAAGCTTGTAAACCTCTTGGTCATGCACTGAGGTACAGTGGACACTTCTGAGATTTCTAGCTAATTCCTAGATGGCAACTCTGCAGAGGTGGTGTTTAGTAAATGGGAAAGGATCCATTTTTTTTCAGGTACACAGGTACAGTAACTTGGCTTAAGCTCCTCTGGCAAAGGAAGGCTGAAATATCTACATGGCTCTGAGGTTTAAGGTGGCAATTATTTATTTCTGGTAAAAAAGTATTTTATTTATTTTCATCTGTAATAAAGTGTTGGGTCATTCCACAGCCTCCTTATTAAATGAAACAGATCTTCTCCTTTGTCTTCAATGTCAGGTTGATCCATAGCGGTAAAACAGTAACAATATAACTTCAGCATCTTTTGATTCTGCCGTTACATCTGTTAGTTCATCACTTTCCTGTGAAACAGAGAATGTGATGAAAAATCATGGGACATCAGGCATAAACATGCTGGTACTCAGCTATTAATTAGTTTGAAAAATAATCGGGAATTCTTCATTTCTAATTTTTACTATTTACTCTGGGATTACCCAGGCATTTTATGTCACAAGCGTAGACACACACAAGTGCATCATATAGTTCATAAACTGATGAAAGTCTGTCATGCTTGATACACAGTCCTTCTTTTTCCAGAACCACTGTGCAGGTTGTTAGAAAACACTAAGGAGGAGATTTTTAAATTTCTCTTATTTAGTCTGCTCTTGTCTTTTGCAGCTGACACCAGTCTTGGAACAGATGATGTTTATGATGACAAAGGGTGCCAGTGTGATGTGTCAGTAGAAGATCTCACCCCTGCTCTTAAAACTGTCATTAGGGCTATCAGGTGAGTAGAAAATACTGAATAAATAAACACTCGAGTTTTCTTCAGTGATGATACTAATAAACTGCACGTCAATTAATAAAATGATACTTAGTTGAACTTATTACACAGCTACATTTGTTACATAACTAATGTTAATATATTATGCTTCCTTTCTATCTATTTTAGTTAAATTAAAACATCAGTTCTGTTATCAGCTTTTCAGTATCTAAAAATGTTACATGATTTGACACAGAAAAGAAAGAGAGTAATGGATGCTGGTTTCCATTATATTTTATGTTATCCAAACTACAGTTTGACGTAATTTTACTGAATATGTATCACCTTCCCTAGAAAAGTTATTTTCTTTAAAAGTGTAGGGTTATTGCACTTCCATATTCCTGAAACTGTCATATGACTTTTATTGCAAATTTCTTCTGGTAAGAACAGAATAATTACATTCATTCAATTGTGCAAAGCCTGGCCTACCACTATCCACTAAACTAAATATAACCCAAATAATTTAAAATGAATAGTCTCCTTTTCCAAGAAAGTAGCAAACTGCATTGAAGCTTATGAAGTTACCCGTCTTGAAAGTTTAAACGTATCATTCACCCTCTTGAGACTGCTAAGGCTATTCATCCTCTAGAGCATTTTGAAGTATAAATCCTGACAGGCAAAACCCCCACCAAAAAAGTGTACATCAACAAGCAAGGAGAGCTCAAGCATTCCCTATCTGCTGGCAGTAAACCTCAGGTTATTGCTGGGGGTCACCCCACTGGCTCTGCATCACAGTCATGTCAGTGTCCAGCACCCTTCTTGGGTGCAGGAAGATAGGCAGACAGACAGGCAGCAGCCAAAAGGAATTTCTGCAAAAACCTATCAAAAGATGATGTTTTCCTGTACGGAAACCCTTGCCTGAGTTTTCTCAGCCCTATAGGAAGAAAAAACTCAAGCTTTTTATCACATAATTTCATGCAGTGATAACGTCTGAGCTACTTGTATTTCCTTCCCCTTTTTCCATTGAGTAAAATGAAGACAGATAGTGAATAAGGATGTTACTAAAACTTTTATACTAGCACAGACAGCTTGATAGATCATTTGCAGTCATCTTTTCCAACCATTTTCCAACCTGCCTGGAAATGACCTCACAGGACAATTCAGATACCATGCCTGTGTCCACCGCCACTGCAACTGGCAACCCAAATGTCACCGCTGAAAACCATCTCTTGCCAGCAATGTTTCAGCAGGTGACAGACCTCCTTTTTTCACAGTGGACACCCACTCACAAGGCAAGCCTATTCCCTCAAATGGAAAATGCTCACATTAGGAACAGTCAGCATAATTCATTGAATTTGGTGCCAAAGATGCTTGTCTGTGATGCTGCATTTTAAACAGACTGGGTGACTCTTGGCTCCAGGTGCACCTTGCCACTTGTCCTGGCAAGGGATACTCATTTTTCATACGATCCAAATTCCTTAAGATTGACTTGACAATATAATACTTAATTCATGGAGCTCATTTTCTAACTGGATTGTTCAAAGTATCATATCCATTTTTGCTTGGTGCTCTTGGTCATTATTAGCTGAAATGGAAAGTAACCAAATGTGAAGAACATAGCTGGGAAACCTTTTCCGCAGCACCATCCACAGAAAGGTTCTAATAAGAAGAGCAAAGGTGCAAGAGTTTCATTGTTTCAGACATGCACTGTTTAACTGATGAGAATCAAATTCTTGTATCTCCAACTTTTACTCTGCCTGCTTGGCTTACCAGAAAAACAACTCACGTCACCACTGAGGCTGAGAATAAGAATCTCCACTTGTTATCAATTAGCCATTAATCTCCCCCATCTCCCTGAAAATTTTAGTGTTTCACAAGCCTGCAGGCGACACACGCATCTTGCTACAGAAACTTACCTTTGTTTGACATCTGTAAAGCAGTAATATGCCATGATCTTGAGACTTCTGTATATGCTATACTTTAATCTCTCAAAATCAAGCTGATATATCTCTTTCTGATTATTCAGAGTATCTGTTACCAGACTACTCTGGGATCTATGCAAGCATCTGAAGAAGGATCTGAGACTCTATATAGTAACTGTAGAATTTCAAGATGATAACATCTGCCTATATGGAAACTTTGTGCCTCATTTTGAAGTTTGTTTTTAGAAACGGCTTTGAATTGCAAAGGCAGTGGGGGAGGGTGAAGGCTGGTTTTCCTTTCATGCTAGTATACAGAAGCAGGTGAAGACAGAAGGCACTTGCATAGTTTCATGAAACACTATGAAAAGACCCCAAATATAAAACACAGAGAGTTGAATCCATTCTTGATACATCAACTTGAAAAATTTCTGTAAGGGAGACTAATTAACTTTTCCTGCTTAGACCTGGCTACAAATTGTTTTACAAAGACAAAAATGGCCCTTTTGTTTTAGGGGGAAATGAAATTAACAAAATTAATTCATGCCTGTGGGTTGTGGGTTTACAGAGGTAGGTCCTCTCTCACTTTTGGAATCAAATCATTTGGGGTGGGGGGTTTTTTCTGTGCAAGGAGCCTAAAATATGCTCCTTACTCTCAGGCTGGACAGCCTTGAAATAGAAAAAGACAAATACTGTTCTATTTATAATTTTTCATTTTGGTAATTTCAACATCTACTGTGTCAGTTTTGACCTTGTTTACTTATATTTTTTTCAGAACTACTTTATTCTTCAAAACAGCTTTTTAAGTAAACAAACCCCCAAACCTGCATTTTGTTATGGTCAAAACAGAGGATGGAGAAAATAGTACTTTCCTGAAAATGTTCTTAACATTTTGGCCCTTTTCAAAAAAGACAGGACTCTCAGCTAGTCCTGCTGAAGACCCAGCAGGCAAACCTGTCTGGAAACATGTCAAGTTCTCAATCTGCTCTCAAAGCCTCCTAAACTGAGTCTTTTATCTTGTGTGCTGCCTGCTCCATCCCCTCTTACTCCACAAGCTCTATGTCAGGAAAGATCAACTGAGGGAGTAGGGAAAGTAAGGAAAAGCTGCTCAATGCATTTGCACAATGTTGGGTGAGTAGGGAACAGATGGGTAGTGTGGTGAAACATGGTGTGCACCACAGCATGCCTTGGGCCCAGTCAGGATCAGTCCTGCTCATCTGAAGCCTCCGGTTGGCATCGTGCACAAAGCAGTCCTTGCTAGCAGTGCACCGAGTCTTTGTGCCAGCAGGTTCTGTAGCACTACTCAACCACCCTCAGTCTTGTTGTGAACAAAAAGCCATTAATATCCTGCAGAGTACCTGGAAACTAAAAAAAAACATTGCATTTTCCATCTCTGTTAATTCACAATGATGAATGTGTATAAAAGAGACTAAAAGGAAGATTAGGATACCTTGTTTCCCTATATTGTGATATCTCTGATCATTTTCCATAGCAAGAGGCACTCATTTCAATAATACTCTCCACAATGGAAATGATGGAATTACTGTACTATTTATGGAATACGAAATGAGATTTGAGAAGCATAAATAAATATGCAATAGAAAATAACTGCAATGGCAAGAAGATGAACACACTGACCTAATAGGTCTTTTCTCTCTTTAACTCTAGTGATTGCAAAGATATGTTTTCATTTGTTGCCAATAAAAAAAAAAAATTTAACTGTAGCTAAATGTAATGAAACTTGAGAATTCTAGAGCTGATAAGCAGTATAGTTGAACAGTCATACATATTTAACAGACAAAGATGGAAAATATAATTTACCATTTATGTTCAGTATTTACAATGTTTCTGCAACACCTATATTTTTATTATATTATATTATAAAATACAACATCTGTATTTTTAGTAGCCAGTTTGAATTTGTTCAATGCGATGTTTCAGAACCACCCCTTTCTTTTGAATCCAAACACGTTGCTTATTTTCTGCCAGATGGTCTTCAGAGCCTAGGCAAGGCTCTTATACATGTGTTTGGCTAGGACAGCACGGTACTTGGGGGAAACAATGTTTCTGGCTGCTAGGGGATGAGTCAGGTCAAGACGCAAGAGAGAAAACAATTTTTACTCACTTGCCTCACATGTAATAGAGCTTTCAAGCACCTCTGTCTGCTGGCCTCTCTGTGTTGGATCCTGATCTCTTCTGCACATTGCAGTTTTACCAGGAAAAAGGGATAATTGGCAAGGTAAGGGTAGAGAGACAGAGGAACCAGCACAGCTAGATCTCTATGCACCTGCTTTCCTGATGCAGTAGGTGACTAACCAACCTGTGGTCACCCCATCTGCCTATGGGTAAAACAACCTACCTGTCTTTTAATATTCAAGGCAGCAACCATGTATGATTGTACCTGAATCCTAGTAGAATGAAGCTCTGTTTCTTCCTGAGATAATGACAAGACTGACAAGACACAGCTTTAAAAATAATGGCATGAGTATGACAGGGCTGCACAAAGGATTAGAGGTGTTCTAACTTGGTGCCAGTGTCAGGAAAGTGCACTAAATGGCAAGCAAAACAGCTTTTAATACTGGAAGGGGCAACATGAATGCAAATTAAAATGCAGTGAATGCCAGGGAAGATATGCATGTACAAAAAACACTGTAATTTTAGAGCAATGCTGGTCCTGCATCTGAGAACAGATAAATGAAATGAGTGATGCTTTTGGCTGCTATGGGTCAATAAGACCAAAGTTGGTATTGGACCTGTAACTTTCCACAAATTATCAGAGTACATAAAGAATAGTGGGACCTCTGGTTTAGACATTAATTCCAGACAAGGCACTTTTATATATTGGTCTGCTTCAACAGATGACTTTTTTTTCTGCTCTTCTCCGGATGTATCACTGAAATAAGCTACTTTTTAATGACTTATTCTTACCAGAACACTGTCATGCTTGTGGCACGGGTGGGTTTACAACCGCGTATCGTCTGTCGCATTATATTTGAGTTATAAAATACCACCTTGCTACATGGCGTACAGCGATTTAAACACGCAAACCACGTTTTAAAAAGCGGTGGGGCCTGCACGGCCTTGTTCTCAGCGATCGATCGGCGCTCTCAGCCGCCGCTCCGGGGCGTCGGCTCGGGCTGTGACGGGCCTTTCTCGCCCCCTGCCGGTGCCGCTGGGAAAGGCAGCCCGGGCCGGGCCCGCCCTGCCGCTCCCGCCCGACTTCGGGCTGGTGCTCCAAACAGCGAGGTGTGCATAGCTTGGTGCTCATTTCCCCCTTTTTGTAGGGATAGGTTACCAGCCTCTGCCCGCATAACTGAGCCCGTTTTTTTCATCCCACAGGAACTCACAGTCGATATAGTTGTACATAATCTGTCAGGATGGGTGTCCAAACGTATGGACTCATACAATGGTTTGGGTAAAACAGACCTTAAGGATCATCTAGTTCCAACCACCCTGCTATGGGCAGGGATACGTCCCATTTGGTTGCTTCAAGATTGCTTGGGTCTTGAGACTAGGTTACTCAAAGCCCTATCCAACCTGGCCTTGAACACTGCCAGGGATGGGTCATCTTCAGCTTTCCTGGGTAATCTCTTCCAGAGCCATACCATCCTCACAGTAAAGAAAGTTAATTACATAGTGATTTCAAGACATAGGAAGCCAATTGAGTTTTTAAAACTGACAATAAATAACTATGGAGGATCAACCAAATTTAATAACTGCAAAGCAGTTGCAAGGCTCCATCAATGAAAGAATTCATTTTTTTCTTTCTCTTAATTAACTTGCAGGCTTTTAAAATTACAGGTTTTTTATAATAGTTCAATATTTTTTGCACAGTTTATGTAAAATTTTGCGTACTTGAGGAAAAAGAAGTAAGCAATATGGGTCTGTTCCAAACCCTGCTGAAGTTAATTAAGATGGAATCACACGAGCTAATACCTAAACCAGGAGTAGTACAGTTACAGCTCACTGATATAGCTGTGATGACTTCTGTGTTTGACTTCTGAACATTATGAACAAACTGCCTTGATAAGCAAAAAAAAGTATTATAAAGCTGCAAAGCAGTAATGAAGACTTCTATGCTAACTGATTAAGAAGCTTCCATGGCTGTTAATATAAATTAGTCTTCTGCCTCTTCTCTTGTAAAATCACCCAGTTGTGGTAAATTCAGTTGTCTTTAATTATGCCATTAATTGTCTGGCTCTTCTTTTCTAATAGAGTTTCATATTTTTACTTTATCAAATCCATGAAGTAAAAAATTGTGACCGCTAAAACATAATAATAATAACAACAAAATTATTATACTGTCTTACATGTCAGCTACCTTATTCATTCTTTGTAACCTCAATAAAGAACTAGATTCAGAAGGTTAGGTTGTCAGGGTCTCACGAACCAACATCTTGGCATAATTTGACAGCTAAAAGAAAAAAATGTAATCTGCATCCCACATTCATCACAGCATCACAGGCTTCCAGATTAGAAAAGATGCCAAAAGCCATTGGTCCATAGAACTAGCTGGTAATGCAAAAGAGGGAAGTCCATGATCTGATATATTTGATAGTGCATGGAGATCAGTCCTGAACTGTCAAGTTGATGGACTGCTCCTAACAGGCCTCTTCCATTATTAATTTCTATAATCAGAATCATAGTTCAAGCTCTATACCAGTGACAAACAATCTCATTTTTAACTGATAACTACCATAATGGGAAATATCAACAAGCTAAGTACTGTGAGAAAAGGCTGGCATAATCAGTAGAGGATCACTGATGCAAATCTACATACCTATTATCATAATGTCTGTCCTAACTATATGAAGTATGGCTTTTCTAAATTCCACTAAAACATTACTAATCTATTTTTATCAGAGAGTGTGAGCCATGTTTTGGTTTTTATTATAATTTGTTGTCTTACAGCTGCTAAGTACAAATAATAAACACAGAGGGAATATATTATCATGAATATTGGCATTTGGAATAGGATACCAATTCACAGTCTCTGCTTTTCCAATTGCAATAGATAGCAAATTGTCAGCAGTTTGGCCCTAACAGGAATTCATAAGCTCTGCAGCACAGGCCAGAATGGCTAACACACCTGATCCCTTGTCTTCTCTCACAGTCCTTACATAAACCAAGGAAAACTTCAGGCTCTACCAGCTGACCTGGAAAATCATCTCACTGTCATTTACTTTACAAATTTGTCATTTTTGTTGTTTAAAATTTGTGATTTAATATCAAGCTTTCCATTCTAAGAAGAACTACTCACTGGACATCACATGTTCACGTCACATATCACAGAAACTTGTGCAAGTTTCACATAAAAACACATATGCCATTCATCAGTTTTGGATATTTACTGTTGTCTGAAACTACTATTCTGCAGTGAAAAACTCGTGAATGCTAATTAAGCAATAATTCCTATGGATTCCAGTAGGGAACAAACATGAAAACTTCTCTTCAGCCTGCAAAATTTGATCTTAAGTCAGCAAAATAAATGGAAAACAAATATTTAGGCCTGAATATTAATTAAAAAATAAAAACTGATGAAGAATTAATTGGGTGCATAATTATTTTTTCACAAAGAGGAGAGCAAGGAACTTAAAATGAACACCAGAAAAAGAATACTGTTATTTACGTTTGTGTAATCGATTCATTAGAGAAATCTTTCCTCTAACAAGAACAGAAGTAGCTTATGTGCAAATGTAGCTTACATGATATCCCACTCAAGTCAGTGAAACTAATCCCAGTTTTAAGTCAGGTGTGTACTTCAGTACCTTTCATATCAGGCACCTAGCATAAAAAAGTCAAACAAATAGTATATACTGATATACTAAACCTGCTCTGCAGTCTTTAAAACAGTGTTACCTAAGCTCTCAAACAACAATTCAAAGGCATAGCTACAGCGCATTTGTACTTACAAAAACAACCATGCGAAAGTTTACCTGCACAAGCTGTATTGACAATACCTTCCATTTAAAAATGAGCTATCAAATTTTGTCAGTGAAATATACCTATGGTTCCACAACTGTTGAAAATTAACTTGTAAAATGCTTTTCCCCCATAGAATTATGAAGTTCCATGTTGCAAAGAGAAAGTTTAAGGAAACACTTCGCCCATATGATGTCAAAGATGTCATTGAACAGTATTCAGCAGGTCATCTAGACATGTTATGCAGGATTAAGAGTCTTCAGTCACGGTAAGGAAAGAATTAGTTCCACTCTGCATAAGCAGCTAATGTCATTTACTGCATAATGTATATTGGCAAAGTTTAACATTTCTGTGTTACACAGCCTCTCTTTCTGTGAACACGGCTGAGCCAGACATTGAATTATAGGCAAAACCAAACAAAAAAACATGTGTCCAAATTGTCCTCAGAAAATGGAAGTCTGAACAGTAGAAAAGGTAATCCTTTATTGGTAAAGTCCATTTGTAAACAAGGACTTCAGCCAGGACATTGCCAAAAGGGTGAGGAAGACACTGAGAACTGCCTCTTTCCCATCCTATACTTCTATTTTCACATAAAAGAAATTGAGAACTACTGGTAATGTAGTATCTATGTAGGTTTTATGTTACAGATTCCCAGCAATAGTAATTACAAAAACCAAAACAAAGAACATTACATCATATTTATCATTATCATGAAGGTTAGGGAATTCCTGCTTAAAACTGACAACTCTCCCAGGACTGGATGCTGTTGTTAGGATGGGAGAGCTGGGAGTGGCACTGATATGTCTGCTTCTCCACAACATCAAGCCACTGGAGAGGCCACCTCCTCTCTTCCCCTTTCAGCAAGCCTAGCCCTGGCTTTCCCAGATGATGGCTAAGTTCTGGCTCCTGATTAGTGCCAACTGAAAAGAAAAGCAGTCTAATATGCTCAAAAATCACTCCTTTTTTTTTTCTTTTCCTTTAATTAATAAAATTATGTTTGCCTTCTTCCTCGAACGCTTTTCTGAAGTACTGTGATTATAATTTTTAACATACAAATATAGCAAGCACTTCCATATCTATGCCACTTCCAGGAATCGCAACAGCTTTTGGTTTCTCTTACAGTGTTGACCAAATTCTTGGGAAAGGACAAATCACAGCAGATAAAAGAGGCAGAGAAAAGAATCCTGCAGAGCATGAGACAACTGATGACGTCAGTATGTTAGGGCGGGTGGTCAAAGTGGAGAAACAGGTAGAGTGATTATCTATGTTCCTTTGTCTTGCATTATTGTTCATGCCTTTTCTGTGTTTTATTGCCAGTTTCAAAAGCTGAACAGGTAAAATTTTTTTTCTAATATCTGCTTCATTTATATGTTGAAATAAAAATTATATGAATCATATTACCTTTTTTCCCTTTTCTCAGCTTGCTTATGAAAAATGTACATGGCTTTTGATATTCTTTTTTTAAGGGTCAATAGCATACATCAAGCTACTTACATTTTTCTCTTCATTTTCACTTTGTTTGGCTCCAAATATTTTAAATTAGTATTTGACACTAATGTTGACCTTCTCCTCTCATATAGGTACAATCCATTGAGTCAAAACTGGACTGTCTGTTAGATATTTATCAACAAGTTTTGCGAAAAGGATCTGCATCCGCGCTCACTTTGGCTTCATTTCAAATGCCAGCTTTCGAGTGTGAGCAGACTTCTGATTATCAGAGTCCATCAGACAGCAAAGATTTGTCTAATTCTGCACAACTTAGTGGATGTGTATCCAGATCAGCTAGTGCCAATCTGCCTCGTGGCCTACAGCTTATACTGACACCAAATGAATTTAGCACTCAGGCTTACTATGCTTTTAGTCCAGCTATGCATAGTCAAGCAACACAAGTGCCAAATGATGGACCTGCAACAGTTAATAACACATCAAACCAAATAAACCAGACAACTAAGCCAGCAACTCCGACAACGTTACAAATACCACCTTTCTCATCGATGAAGCATATCAATAGGCCTGAGCCCATTCATATTATTCCTGTAACCACACAGGAAAATATTTCTAATGTCACCGCTTGCCTTGTTGCATCAAAGGATAATGGACAAGTTGCACAGCCCAGTGCATCAAAGGATCTCACATGGAGAAAAAGTCTGGATACAGAAGGGGAACCTTTGCTCTCAGTTAAACCTGTGGTGCAGATGGATTTAGGAAAATCTTTATCAGTACAAAACCTTATACAGTCAACAGAAGAACTGAATATACAGATTGCTGGCAGTGACTCCAGTGGTTCCAGAGGTAGCCAAGATGTATACTCCAAATGGAGGGAGTCAAAATTATTTATAACTGATGAAGAGTTGGAGACAGAGGCAGGGACAGAGACTACTGAAGCCATCTCACGCCCCTTAGTGGAAACAACTCTCTCTGCTGACTCTCTAAGGACTGGAATATCAAGATCATCTCAAAACATCTGCAAGCCAGGGGATGGTACAGAAGCACTCAATCTGCTCCACGTCAAACTTAAATAACTTCTGGCTTTCTTCACTGGCTGGGTCATTCCTCTAGTCATACATATCATAGCATGAACTGTTTTGAAAGCCTTTTTAATGAGATAAAATCACAAAAAATCAGGATGAATCTGCAAAGCAGTTGAATGAGCCCATATTTCCTAGTTGCATGAAAATGCATGTCTAAGCAATGGCTAACATCCAAATTTACACCTACAGTACGCAGCCTTTCATGTAGTACAGTAGGTTTAAACAACGAGTTGCCTACAAAGCTAATGCTGCAGGATGTATCAAAAAACAAAAATTTGAGCATTTAGACCTAGCGCTGTTTCTATGGGGCAGAAGTAAAAATATTAAGGTTTAAAGCACTTTGCTTCTGAACTAATTAAATATATATATATAATGTCCTGATTTAGATGATAGTTTATGTTTACAACAAAAAGATTATCTACAGCTGCTAGCAAGATACCAAGGAAATGAGTAACACGGGGTTAGAAATGACTGCCAGTTGCAAGATACACACATTAGCTCATCAGTAATCAGTTATTTTTAGCTCTGAAGAACAGTATGTTAATATCTGATTTTTGGTGATTTAGTGCTGTGGCAGAAGTACCTGACACACCACTATCACATTGTTCTTTATAACAAGAACTATTTTGTTACAAAAGCTTTATATTTTAAAGATTGGGGCTGGCCTCAGAAGTGGATAACGTGGGTGACTGCTCTGAAGATTCAAGGCAATCTCTCCTTCATTGAGAAGTCTCATTGAGAAGCTGACTTGTGAATCTGAACCATTTTGGCAGCAGTAGGTGAGGGAAGGAAGCAGGCGCTGCCTTTATTGTAGAAGCAATATTTCCTGCTTGTGAAAATTTTGGCAATTTTCCTTGCATACCCAACCTGAAACTACCACAGCACTTCGTAAGGCTGGGAAAGAAGGGAAAATGAGGAACTGAAATACAGAGTAAAAACTAAAGAGGATAGAACAGGGGAGAGAAAGACAACACAATCAATGGGAAAACAAATAAATAATAATATGGATTTAGATGGGTGGGAAGGGAAATCGTCCCAGAAAATAAAACAAGAAAGGTAAAGAAGGAAAAAGCTATATGGTTTTTCTCACAGATGATGAGGTTTTTTTAAAAAAAGAAAATTAAAAAAAAAAAAGCCATGCTGGCAATCAGAAATGGAAATAGTAGTAGAGAAAACCACCTTAACTGAAAAAAAATATAAGGCAAGGGTCTGTTGCTTTTTTAATAAAAGGGGAAAAGGAGAGAGGGAAAGTGGTACCACTCTTATAGCTCAACACTGTGTCCCAACTACAGTCATTTCTTGTGAACTTTCCAACACAGGACTCTCCAACTTCTTCCTGCTAAAACCCAAGTTTTCAAATTCAAAGCCTACATCAGACTGAGCATTCCTGCCTGATACATCCTCTTTTTTTCTTATTCTAACCTACACTTCACTTCTGCTGAGATGCAGAAGCAGTGTTAGTGCCTGCCTGCATATCCCCAGCAAGGCTTTGCCATTGGGAGAAACCATACAGAGCTTAAACGGGCTTTCACTCTTCCCAGCTGAATGAGGTTTCTGTGTGTTGCCTCCTGCCAGATTTACACCCCACCTGCACCACAGGCTTGTAGACAGCCCAGCTTGGGCTCAGCTTCCCTCTAGCAGCAGGAATACCGAATGTACGGGTGTGCCAGTGCCAGCTCACTTAGGGCAGTGTTTTCTCAAGGCCCAGACCTGCTGGGAACTCGCTATGTACATCAAAAACATCACTCCAGTCTTAACTGTGGCTAAATGCTGTAGATTGTATTGTGAAGGACCTGATCTGTTTACTATGAAATCATTGTAACTCCTGCTTCCATTTGCTTTACAGAAGTATTCCTGGATGTTACATGACAACTTTATTATGTGAAAGTACATGCAAACTGTAGAGTGTATATATTGTGTCATTTTACAGGGTCCATGGATGGTACACTGTGTTCCATGGCTTATGCCGGAACAAACTTCAGTTGTTAAATCCTGAGAGACACCTTGAAGCACAATTTCCTCACTGCTGATTTGCCATATAATTCACCATATTCAGCCTTTCTTGTTTTCTTTTATGTGCAATCTGATCATACTGAAGCCTGATTACAACAGCAATTTTGTGAGGATAAATACATTTTTTTTCCACATCTCAGTTCATTAACTATTAACTTATTTGAATGTCTGCAGTTTATCCAGCAGATATATAAGTTTAAAGTATTGAAAATTTAAAATTTTAAAATTGTTTTTTAGGCTATTTTTTCCTTTCTCCTGTTTATGGTGCCTTTCTTGCCTTTCATCTGAAGCCTCCTGCCGACCTAAGCACAAATGTGCAGTTAGGTTCCGGTAAGGAGCAATCGATTGGGCACATGGCAACTGTGTGTCCATAGTGAAACTCCCTTCCCCTCCTTGACGAGACCGAAAAATCAAGGCATCGTGAATTGGTCACCACTCTGCCACCTTCATCTGCGGGAGCAGATGGTTGCACCCCCATTGCACCCGGAAGGCGTCGATGGGAGAACTGAGCAATGGTCCTGCCTGTTCCGATTCCGCACAGAAACGGGCCTTGGGGTTTGCTGATAATTTATCTCACGGAAACTTGGTATTTTTGCCTTAAATGAGATGCTTGAGTCCTTCTAACTTTAAGTTAATTTATTTAATACAATTTTGTGCACAAAAGAATGAGTTCTATAAATTATGTATGAAAAAATGTCTTTACAAAGTACTAATAAATCCAGAAGATCATATCTTTTCAGATTAAGGTTTAAAATTCTAATTTTTTTTCTTTTATGCTCACCATTATTATTTTTGTAGATGCAAGTCTTATCATATAGGTTTTTTTAACATAATATTGATAGAAAATAGAAAGAGTAGTGAATATATGAAATTTTAAAGAGGAAGAATTGTTTGTTTGGATTTTTATAAGCTTTACTCATATTTCCTCATGAGGAGTTTCTATGCTCTCTCTAAAAGACAGTGTCATGACTGACAGTCATTCATTAGTTTTACAAAAGAAGGGCCTGTCCGGCTTTTCAAGTCTTGTCCTGAGCTCCTTATTACAGTCCAGCTCATGACAATTAATAAGAATTGTTCATGAGTCAGGACAAAGAATTTTTTTTTTTTCTGATTTACTATCCACTTAAGAATTGTTTGAAGAGAGAAGTTGAAATTAAGTAAGAGCTTCAGGAATTAAGCCTTATCCAAATAACTGTTTTCTGGTCAGCATGTTCTTCTACCTGAATGAAGAGAGAGCTGAAAAGAATAGTTTCAATGTCTATTATTTGTTCAAAAATTTGTATTTGCTCCTGCCTTATATGAGCTATAATTTTTATTTAAATATGAATATGATGTTTTAGCCTAGGGTTCAAGATTGCAAAGATCATACACTTTTATTTACAGTGCCCATAGTTGTTCCATATGTTTTTGAGATAATCCTACTTAGAGTGACTGCTCTCCTTATAGTATGGTGATGAGTAATTCACCTGCTTTTCTGTGATAAGTCAAATCATGCTGAATTGCTGATGTATAGTAGAACATCTGATGTACAGTAGTATTTCTGGATTGGGACCTGCAATCCTTACTCAAGCAAAAATTCTATGGAATTCACTCATTCTATGAAATTCAAGAATTTTTCCTGAATTGGGAACTCAGATTCAAATCCTGATTTTGTTGGGCATCTGTTTGAAGTGAAAATGGTAATATTCCAGTTATTTCCTGAGGAAACTAATACTTAGCTGAATTTACCCTCGTCACATTGACTATATAAAAAATAACGCACAAAGTACTGATATAAAAAGGGAAGGAGAGAAGGGACATTTTTGAAAAGCACAGAGAAAATGAGAATATTCAGAAAATAGGAGTAAGCGGAAAAAAAAAATATAACAGCAAAGGAATGGAGAAAAAAAGGGTTTAAACACCTGAGGCTAAATTCATCCTTGGATGGCTTCACTGACTTCAATGAATTCACTGCCCAACTGGGTGAAGCTCAGCCTCCGTTGGGATAATCAGGCTCAGTTCCACTGACCTTACAGGAATTGAACCACCTGTACCAGAAATGAACTTGCCTCTCTGGGCCAACTTTTATCCTGACTCACATGTCATCCAATCCTTTTGGATTCACTAGGTTTGAATGAAATACAGGTCGGAAAAGAATTTGTCCCAGGTATTTCTGCTTCACATTTTTTTCCAAGTGTGTTAATTAACTTTATTCAAATGGATTACAACATCACACAAAGTGCTGTCACTGTCTAAAAAGATTAATTAGTTTTTGAAATTAGACTTGTCTCCTGCAACGTCAGTGGAAGCATGTAATACTTTCCTGTCCATTTATCTGGATGCAAATGTGGCCATTCATTCAGCTGTGGCCACAGACAGGACAATTCCAGACACATCCAATATCATCTGCTATTGGAAGCATTTTTGACTTCTTTGAAAGACAAAAAGAAAGTTTCATAGCAGGCTTAGAAAGCACGATGGCTGCTTCCACTGACACTGCAACATTAGCCAGTACATTACAATGTTAATTGTAAATTCTTGACAAAGTTGAATCCATATTGTTGTTAATAAAAATTACTTGAAAAGTTCCATGACTACTGGGTTTTTTCCTTACATAAAAGATTATATGGTGTGATCACATATCAGGCAAGAAAAAACAATTAAGCTTGCTCATTGTTTTCTTTTTGAAGTTCTGTAATTTTTTATTAAGTGGACCAAAACACCACAAAGGAAGTTTATTAGAAAAAAATGTGCAGAAACCAGTCTGACATGTTCAGTTCCTGGTGACTGTTTACAGCAGTTTACTTAAACTTAAGGTTGTAGCACTTCTATGAAAATGAGCTTGGAAGTTATTGTTGCCATCTCTGTTAGATAAATTGCAATGGATTCAGGATTGGCAATCAGAGGCCTGTGTGGGGAGCAGGATTTCTCATGGAAGGCATATCTGTCATCTCAGTTTAACTTGAGGCCTAGGTGAAGCCATTTCTTCTGCATTGGACCATGGAAGTTGCTGTAGAATATTACTGTACCAAAACTTAAACATTCACAACACGCCTACTTTCTCCACTGTGCTCTTCCTGCGGGCTGGCTGAAGATAAGCTTCAGTATTTGAGTATAAAATACTAAATACAGAGAGCCTGTTCTTGGGGTGAAATCACTGCCTCTGTGGAGGCTTCATGATCGGACACAGATATATCCACATGCAGATGATCCCCAGCCTCTTCGATGAACATTATCTTAAGATACTGAATTTAAAGCTGCGGCTGCCAGAAAGGGAGGTTTTCCATGTCAGCCACTTGTACCCACACGTTATATGAACACTACCAGTCTCTGGCTAAGAATAAACACAGGACAGGAAAAGAAGCAAATGTACATATTCTCTTCTTGTATCAAACCAGGCAGCCTTGCTTCCTGTGGGCACAGAGCTATTAGGGAAGGGTCAGAAAACAGCAGAGGGTAGTTTTTCCTGTTGAGTTACTGTGAAAAACGAGGTCCAGTCTTCTGTTGGAAATTTTTAAAAAGTTTAATAAAGGGACAATTAAGAGACAGGAAAGCAAAGGTCACATACGGCTGGGTGCTTGGCATAAAGCCAGAAAGCACACCTTAGCCCAGAAAAGCATTTCTTTAAATGTACCAACATGTTACATATTCATAGACCCTTATACATGACTCAAACATTCCTTTTTTGGTACTCTCTTGGTGTCAAACCCCCCTCCATTCCCTCTTGTGGAATGGTTTAACATTTTATTACTTCTTGGGGTCCCATCCTGCAGATTAAATCTTCTGGTGGCTCCATCCTGTCACCTCTGGGGTTTGTCACCATTATTCTTTGTCCAGATAGGATAATCCAAGAATGTGGGGAATTATCTTTATCGTTCTCTGAGTTAACTTACATGAGTTAAAGAAGCATTCTACATATCACACTACTATTCCTAAGTTTTGTTAATAAAAGAAACTACATTCATACAGTGAAGTTTTTAACATTACACATATAGCACTCACTTTAATATTTGCGAAAAGCCAATATTATAATATGTATTTATAACAGTTACTCAGCAGATTGCCACAACCAGGCACAGGTGGTAATGTGTATCCATAAAGGCACATACATAAATGTTCCCTGTTCAGCTCTGTACAATAAGAATACAGGACCCTGGCACAGTTTACTCAGGGAGGTTGTGGAATCTCCATCCTTGGAGAAAGTCACAAGTCACCTTGGCAACTGGCTCTTAGTGGCCCTACTTGAGCAGAGGGATTGGACATGATGGCCTCCAGAGGCCCCTTCAAGCTCAGCCATTCTGTGATTCTGTTTCCAGTATTACATCAGTTTTAGTACATTGAGTCATACTGAACATAAAATCTTCATTAAAGCATCATTAAGGCTTCACTTGAGATTAAATATTATGACTTCGCTTAAAAAATCAGACTGCAATGTATCAGCATGACAGCAGCCTGGGCACCTGGCAAAATTACACAGTGCCACCCTCACTCCCTTGCCTCCCCTGAGGCTGCCTGCCTGCCCCCTCCACCCTACAGACTTCAGGGGCTTCCCACATGTTCTCAACCATGCTCCTGCCCCTGCTGCCTCCTCCTCCTCCTCCTCTTCAGTTAAGCCCACCCAGGCCCGTCCTGTGCCGGCAGAGGAGCAGGGAGAGAGGAAAATCAGAAATATCAGCAGTAGTGTGGCCAGCAGGACCAGGGCAGCGATTGTCCCTCTGTACTCAGCACTGGTGAGGCCACACCTCGAGTCCTCTCCCCAGTTCTGGGCCTCTCACCAGAGGAAGGACATGGAGGGGCTGGAGCGAGTCCACAGAAGGGCAACAAGGCTGGTGAAGGGTCGGGATCACAAGTCCTGTGAAGGGCAGCTGAGGGAGGTGGGGTTGCTTATCCTGCAGAAAAGGACGCCTGGGGCAGCGGGCTTTATCTTTCTCTACAACTGCCTGATAGGAGAGTGTAACCAGGTGTGGGTTGGCCTCTTCTCCCAGGCAACCAGTGACAGGACAAGTCACAGACCTGAAGTGTGCCAGGGCCGGTTTAGGTTGCACATTACGAAGAAGCTCTTCACAAAATGGGTGATTGGGCATTGGAATGGGCTGCCTAGGGAGGTGGGGGAGTCACCGTGCTCGAGGTGCTTAAGGAAAGACTGGACATGGCACTCAGCGCCACGGTCTATTCGACAAGGCGGTGCTCGGTGATAGGTTGGACTCGATGATCCCACACGCCTGTCCCAACCGAATCGGTTCTGTGATTCCGTTAAGAGATCGCGAGGCCGGCCATAGAGCCTCCCGCCCCCCTGCGGAGCCAGCCAATCACAGCTCAGAGAGCTACCCGGCCCGGCCAATCAGCGCGCCCCGGGCTTGAGACGCGCCAAGTTCCTCCGGATGGGCGGTGGGGTCGGGTGAGGTGGCCATGTCCGACTGGGACGCGAGCAGCGATGAGGAGGTCGGCGCGCCGGACTGGCCGCGG